>JXTC01000029.1:173128-284787 GCA_002914845.1 Trema orientale | reverse complement strand
ATTTAAACATCATACTCTACTATGCACCTTGACCCAGACATAATTTTACACTATTTACAGTTTCATTATTTTATCCTAGAAGTAGATACTCATATTTATTTGACTTATAAAATCTCCTCTCAAAAAGAAAAAAAAAAATTGTATCGTTAAAATAATAATAATAATAATAATAATAATAATAAAATCATAAGAAGATAAAAAGCAGATCATTGTTAGATAAACTGAAAACTGTGAGCCTTCTTGGGCCGTGAGTCAATTAACTAGAGGTCCTGTAATAATTGCCACAGAAGCAAACCACATAAATCGATAACTATAATGTATTCCCCCGACATATCTAATAAAAATTAGCTTTTGGAATCAATGAACAGCCGATTAAAAAAAACAACAACAACAAACAACAAACAAACAAAAAAACAAAAACAAAACAAAACAAACCAAACAAAAAATATATTTAAAAAAAGTGTCCAAAAATCAATAAGTAAAAATTTATGTATTCGTATGTGTGTATGCATGCATATTTAAAACACTCACCTGAAGATGTTTACATGAATGTCCTTTGACTGGAGTTTTAATACGGGTATAGCTATTTTCAAATCAAAGTCAAGTCGATTAATAAAAGGATCATCAGTTACATTTGATTCAAAAACACAAGGTAAGAAAATATTATAGATTTGCCTAAGTTACAACATAAATACAAGAAATAATAAATAACTAACACAAAGGAGCTTCGAGGGCTAATAAAATCACAGTTGTAAGCAACAAAATACAGTGGCATACCTTATTGGACAATTAAGTGAAATTCGCGATGGCCCTTCAATCAGGTCAAGATCTAATAACATAGCAAAAGAGGGAAGTTATGTAACACACCTCAAATTTTATAATATAAAAAAGGAATAAGCTGCAAGAATATAACACATATGTATATACACATACATAAACACACACAGGAAATAAACAGTAAATAAACATATTTCCTATCTCTACTCATTTTAAGCACACCTGAATTGAATCCATCTACAAGAGGCTGAACATAATCTGGCAGAACCGGAATTTCAGACAATGGCATCTCACTCATAAAGGCAACAACAATAACATAGTGACCTAAAAATTAGTTGCAATTTATCAGAATTGGATAAATGTCACACAACAATCTGGAATCTTAAACATAGAAGACTATTGTAGAAGCTTACCGTTGAACTGGCCCACAGCTTGAAGAAGATTTGTTCCATATTTTAACATAGTAGTCACATTAGTTGGCATCTGTGGTCCAGTATCCTGGGAAACAAAATACAGAGATTAGATAACTACTAAATCAAGTGTGTTGACAATTTGAGGTGCATCATAAATTGTGTGTTCCAGAACTAAAGTTGTAAGAGACAAACCATGAAAACATTAATTCTCCTGTCTACTCCCTTTCCATTTATAAGGAAGCTACAGAATTCAAAAGAAAAAATCATCACAACAAAGAGTAATAACTAATAAATTTGTACCAAACAACCCAACTTCCCGCTCCCCACCCCAAAATTTTTTCTATAAAAAAAATAATAAAGAAAAATAGAAAATTGATTCATACTTCACTTGTTGAGGACTTATAATACATGCAGATGTCTCCACATTGTCTACTTGTGCTACAAACAGCCGCTGCAAGAAAAATTGAGAAGGGACAACATCGAGTGATTCCCACAAACCATATTTCCCATTGTAGAGAAAATAAGAACTGTAAATGCCGAAGTACAAAAAGAAGGAAGAAAGAAAAGGAAACCATATCAACTACATAATTAGCAAGGAAAACATTGTTTACAATAGAAGTGCACAGCCGCACATATCCAGATGTACTAACTGGTTGAATGCTTGCAAATATTATGTAAAGATGCCCAAAGTTTAGATGAAAAATATTTCTTACATGGAAGGATTAACTAATTAACAGAACTACATTGCTTAAATCCATAGACATATTGCAATAAATATGTACAAATTATGCATAAGAAATCCCATTTGCATTATTTCTTGTTTCCTAGTTCAAAAATGAAGAACTAAAGAGTCTATTTATATGTGTGCGCGCTAAAATAAGAACTAAATAGTCTATTAATATATATGTGCATCATGAATATCATTTCTACAAAATGGCCATGGGTAGTAGATAGCAGAAATTGAAGTCCAGAAAGGTCAAGCAGCAATATTAGTAAAATTACTACGGACTTGAACTGAAAATAGAGTATGAAGCAAGTGATTCGATTCAAGTAACACAAACATTTCAAAGAAAATTTTCTGTTTTCTTTTGATCTTCACAGAAACAAGTTGAATCAAGATAATTAGCATTCCAGGGGACAGAGCCATTAGACACTTTGCAAGGTCTCTCTAAGTCCTGGGGTCAAAATCAAGCAAAGTGGAGGCAGGACTACCTGTCTAGTCCAGTTCTTGGAACAAGAAAAAGTCAGACACTTGCACCTAAGAAACCAGTTGAATAGATGCATTATAATAACAAATACATAGACATGTAATTATCATGAGCAAACCTATAAGAACTTGAGCATCTACCAAGCTCACAGCACAAATAAAACCAAGAAGATGCTTACAATCTTTTCTTCCTGAGAATGTGTTGTCTTCTTCCATATATGGAAATCAACTGCGTAGACCCCATAGCCAGACTAGAGTGCAATAAATAAATTATTTAAAAAAGTAGTAGAAGAAGAAGAAGAAGACTACAACGTGCTTCACAAAGGTAAAATATATTGAAATGCTATAAAGAAATGCCTTGACATCAAGAGAGGCAAGAATGTGACCCATCTTCAACTGTGGATAAAACCTGAAAAATGAGACAGAGCAAAAGAATTCAACAACCATTACTATTAAAGCAAGAAAGACTTAATTACGCTGAAAATTCATTTTTAAGGAATCTTTAACGTCACTAAGATCAAGCATATTTTACACAGTAAACCATATCGAAGTTCCCACCTTTCCATAACTGTTGCAATAGTAGAATCGAAACAGCTAGTTACAGTGTTAATATCCACTGGACTACAGAAGTTCCTCCCTATCTGTATCAGCAGAGCGAGAGCATGAGGAAGAGCTATCAAAAGCCATCCAATGCAGACCATAAATCCAACCCAAAAATTATAATGATAAATAAATAATAACAAAAAATAAAATAGAAGTTTACATATATATACAATAGTATAGCAACCTCATTAGCTAGAATACAAAGTTCCTCAGTCTCCTTCTCTGAAAACCATCCAGCTTTACAAGCATTCTGCCAACGCACAAAGTAAATACTAAATCTCATGTCAAATATATAAACAATTTGAACAACACAATAATACATATAACACGGCCATTTCGAGAGATATAGCTTATAGTAAAAAGAGAAATTTCCCAAAATTAATAGTAATTGTAAACTTTCTAACTAAAAACCTATATCAGTAACTCGCAGATCCATAAACGCACACCTATTTGTAATCAACTAGAACAATATGAACTAGTACTGTCCTGAACATCCCAACCTTAGAAGACTTGATACAAGCTAAACAGTGAGTAATATTATGATTAACAACGAAGATAGAAAACCCAATGAAAGAGTTAAACTATCTTTTTCTTTTTTATACAATAAGAGGGTATT
Organism: Trema orientale; assembly: GCA_002914845.1. Lineage (NCBI taxonomy): Eukaryota > Viridiplantae > Streptophyta > Magnoliopsida > Rosales > Cannabaceae > Trema > Trema orientale. The sequence continues at coordinate 281,171 of JXTC01000029.1, read as the reverse complement.
ACAAGCACCAAAAAAAGAACATGATTGGCTGCATTTAACATTTACCTTTACAGAAATCATTACCACCATAATAACAGGTTGTAAGGAGTGATCACTTTTACGTTCACATATCTAGAAAAACATAAGAACAAAGGTTTGATTTAGATAACGACTTATATGCAAACAAAATCCACAGATAGAAAGACTAGAAATGTTATTCTACTATTTCTCCAAAGAAGAACTAGATGAAAATAAAATAAGATCACAGGACGGATCTACCCAATAAATAAATGTAAAGACTGGCAACAAGGTTACATAAAAGAGGGATTTTTTTGAGCTTCAAATCCTTCAGGAACACAAATTGTGGTCCATATATAGGGTTAAAGGAGAAACTAAGCAACAACTTGATGGAAAGAAATAACAAGTAGATTTAGTGAACCCAGTCTGAAATATTTATCCAATATCAACATGAAACAATTAAATCTGATTAACCTAGTCAACTTCTAAAAATATTTGGCTTAGGTCTACAGAGTAAGCTACAAGACAGAAGCACCATAATATGCACGATAGGAAATTAAGAAGTTCAACATCTACAACTAAACAAACACCAAAGCATTATCTTTACTACTAAAAACTTCATGCACAGCCATCTATGTATCCATGTAAATCTGCTCCGAAGTCCCATATAGTACAACCTGCACACAATCCCCTCTGCGTCTAAAATATGCTAATTATAGAGCAAAAAATATTGAAAAGTTGATTCCAAGTAGGAAATCACCTGTTTCACCAATGAAGGTATGTCTTGAGTCTTAGCTGGCTGTTCATTGTTTGCAACTGCATAATCAATACCTCTGTGTTTTCAAGGTAAAGTCAAGGAAACGAAACTATTAGCCAACAACATTACAATTTACGATCACAACTTCATTAATATGAACAAATGAAGCATCTCATTTAAAGAATGGAACAGCCAAATCAACATGACAACCAGAGTTAGAGATGTTTGCAATATCAACCAATCAATCAAACTGAACCAAGAGTGCCCAAACCCAGCAGGTTCAATAGGACTTCTCGTTCTCCTTTATGTCAATCAGTTGATTCGGCATAGGGTTTATGACAAGCAGGGGCTTCATAAAAATAAGCGACTAACCTGTTGTGGAGTTTACAGCGAACCTGAAATCTAACCAACCAAATGGATTTTAAATTTTTCATTAATGCAATATATTTGATTACATCTACTCAAGAGGTACTGACTATGTAAGAATATGATCTGGACTCAGTAACAGGTCTTTGGTCCTAAAATGATCTGGTCACTTGACTAAATAATTGCAACCCTCCCACCACTCTTCCCCACAATTCTCGACCCCTCTGAACACCATAAAGCTGCTTTTTCATCAAGCCTTTGAACCAATGATCAAAATACTCTCGTGCAGATCAATGACTGACCAAGCTTGGTTCTTATACACCAAACATTTCTCTCCTTTCTTCACCCAGATGGAACTGAAGGCCCATTTAATTTCTAATAAGAGAAGAAAGCTTAACTAAGAAACCATATAATTGAAACCTTTTAATTTTAACTATTCCTCATGTTTCAGTCAAATTTTTCACCAGTCGCCACTGGTTGTTAGCATCCATGGTAAATATGTCAAAGTTTTTGTGTAGCAGGCCATTCAGTAGTAGTGATATGTTTATTTGGGGTCTTAATTTCTAATCTAAATCATGCTAAAAACAGCAAATTTCCACCCTAACAACAGATTTTCTGACTCTAACGTCTATCTAAAATCACGCTAATAAGAGCCAATTTCCACCCTAAGTGACAGATCTTACAACGCCCAAAAAGCCAATTTGTAAGGAAAGCTTCCACCCCAAAACAAGAAACTCAACCCCACATAGCTCATACACACACTAATGACACAAATTCCCCGGAGGAACAGCCATAAATTTAGGGCCAAATAGAGCATAATGACATACATGTTAAGGTAATAATGTCACCACTAACAACTAAGACAAATTATACACAACCATAGCGAAACCAGATCATACAATACAGCACATACAGATGCCAAATACAACTAGGTTAGCTAAAATATAATTATATACTATGCAATGAGACTCCCCCTTCCTCCATCTTTAGTCCATCACAAACCTAGTGACCCACTCCCCCNACCAAAACCAAAACCAGAACCCAAATGGGTAAAAAGGAAAAACAAGAAAATGAGAGAAAAACATAGAAATACACCCAAATATCCTTAGGTTAAGCCATATATAACTAAATAGTCCGCAATGAGACACTAACTCTTCCATCTTTTAATCCATCAGTGACCCAAACATTAAAAAAAAAAAAAAAAAAAATAGAAGTAATCAGAGCTCAAAAGCTGATTGTGAAAACCCAGAATAAATATTTATATGTTTAATACGCACATATATATATATAAAGAAATAGAGAGAAACCAAAAGCGTTGAAGTAAAGTACCTAGCGAGGGAGAGGCAGAGATTAAAGAACTCGACCGGGTCGACGCCGAGGCCAGGTCTGAGAATGCTGGCCAACTTATCCATGACGCTCGAGATTCGAAACGAGTTCACCACCGCCGGCGATAGCCGCTGTTTAACCCCCAATTGGATGCTAGAAAATCTTCCCGCCGCCGTCTCCGTCATGGGCTGGCTGGCTCAACAGTCAACAGCCTCAACTCAACTCAACTCAAACCCAACCCAACCCAACCCAACCCAACCGACTCCGCCTTACTCTCTCTCTCGCTCGCTCGCTCTGTCAGTCTGGCCTAGCCATCGAATTGTACCATTTAATTAACGCGGTTTTTCTAAATATAAACGATAACTAAAGACTTTTCAAACATGAAACAAGAAAAAATTAGTCGAATTTGAATGTTAAAAGTGTAAAGTATAGGGAAAAATAAAATGCTCTTTTTTTTCTGAAAAAAATAAATTGTGGAAAAGGTATGAGAAGGATGGCGTTATACAAAAAGAAAGGTGTTATACAAATCTGACTTTGGGTTTTTGTTTTTTTGGAAGATATAAAGCTAATTAATAAAATAAAACGTAACCGACTTACTCTCTCCTTTTTTTTTTTTTTTTAACAATGAGCCTTTCGGGTTTATGTGGCTTCTTGCATAGATAAAATCAGGCCAAAGTGTAAAATTTGAAAGGGCTTTTTTGCCTAAAAAGGCTGAATTTTGAATCATGGTTTGTAAAATGGCCCTTTTTAAATTCGGTTAAAAAATGATTAAATTTTGAAAATTATTTAAAAAATAGTTATTTTCCATATTTAGTATATCAAAATACTGCTTTATTTTTTGAAAAAGTCATTTATTTTATATAAAATTGATTTACTTTATAATAAATTAATCAACTAAAAAATGAACATTTATCAAAATAAAATTATAAAACAGTCATTTATTAAATAAGTATAAAAACGGCCATTTTTTTAATTAATTTTAAAAAAAAAAAGATCATGTCTTACAGGGATAACTGTAGAAAAATACTTTGAGATTCTGGTGTTCTGTAATTTAAATTCTGAAGTTTGAACTCTACAAAATAATACCTGAGATTAAGAATTTCTAAAAATTAATATCCTGAAATGACTTTTTGAATAACTTTAACTCGTAAAAGACAGTAATATCATCAAAATTAAGGAAAATAATAGGGATTAATCCGGTTTTAATTGAGGATATTATTGTTTTTTGTGGCTAAAATTGGTCAAAAAGTCAGTCCATGGTATTAATTTTCAGAAATTCTTAATATCAGGGTATTATTTATAGAGTCTAAAATTCAGTGTTTAAATTACAGAACACTCAAACTTGAGGGTATTTTTTTGCAGTTCACTCTTTCTTATAAAATACTCAAATAGAAAAATCTTAGTGGGCTGAACTTTTTAAAAATTTCCATATTTATTTAGAAATATATTATTTTCTAAAAATTTATTTAGAAAATAACAATTTTCAAATATAGTTAGAAAAATACCACTTTTTTTCAAAATTAGTACTTAAAAAATATACTCAATGTAACCAATCAAGTTACTTAGAGTAACCAATCGAGTTACCTGAGATAACCAAACTCGTAACCTCAAATAACTTGTCCAATTACCTCAAGTACCTCTTCAAAATTAGTACTTTTCAAAAGTACTAAAGGTAACTAATTAGGTTACTTGAGGTAACCAAGCGAGTTACTTGAGATAACTAAACTTATTACCTCAAATAATATGTTCGGTTACCATAAGTAGCTTATCAATTTGTGAAAAAAAAAAGTACTTTTCTAAATATTTTTAAGTGTTATTTTTCTAAATATATCTAAGATTTTTCAAAAAAAAATTAAAATCCGGGATTTTTTTAACTTCTTTTGAAATTTTACTATATAAAATCAAATTTTCCCAAACTAAAATAAATATCAAGAAAATTAGACCAATGTGAGTTTTTGGGCTGCCTATATCAGATTTGCCCTTTTTCTTTCTCTTTTTTTTTTCCTCCTTAATAGTTGCATGCCCATATTTTTAGTCTACCTAGATTATTTTGTACTCTTCTCTTATTCTAAATCAAAAACATCTCGTTCACTCTGTATTTTTTCGATTCAATCTCTCACTCACTCTATCTATTCAGCTAGAAATATTCTCAGGGTTTTTAAACTTATAGGTCCGCTAATAATCTCATGCTTATAAAAGTATCCCATTTATAAATTTTATAAAAACTAACTCTCAATGCTATATCACCTATCTAGCTTTGCCTTTAAAATGCTCAAATCTTCTTTATGAACCATGGCAACTCTAAACTTTTTCACCAACCTCTTTAACAAACTTTCAATGGAATTGGAGTCGAAGGACGTAAGTTGTAGTCATCAAATTTGATTTTTTTTTAAACCTAGATTTGGTTTTCAGCCATAGTCGAAATAATTCGACCATAATCAAGTTTTTTTTTTTTTTTACTCTGGTTGAAAATTTTCTATTGAGATCAAATTTCACTTGATATTAGGGACGTAAGATTAATATCAGACGAAATTACTAATTTTTAATTAAGAAAGACATTTATTTTTACAAATAAGTTATAATTTGTCTCATATTTCACTAGAATTCAAAATAAGGTCAAAATTAATAATATCCCTAAATTCTCAGATGGTAAAATAAAGATTATAAAAACTTGTCACCCATCAGTTTGTATATAATATCTACTGAAGAATAAAATTAATCAACTTTGCTCTTATAAGCATAACTGGAATACACATATTTTACATATGGACTCGTATGTATATTTACAAATGGGTGCTTTTTGAATAGGTATCACAATATTTACTCATCCATGATTACTTTGATTTAAATTGTTTGATTGATATTGGATGGTTATAATAAGTTGAATAAATGTACTAAAAACTCTATTGTATTTTATATTATCTAACTATAGAAGATTATTATGTTAGATAGTGGACCTTTTGTCACCTACTAAATTTAGATTCCTTTATTTCGATTCTCAATTTTTTAAAAGGATATATTTTATATTCTCCATTTTCATTTAATTCCATGTTAGATAACTAACTCTAAAGTGAAATTTAATTCATAATCAAAGCTAACTAACATTTAAAAAAAATGTAATAACACGTTGCTTTGTATTAATTAAACACAGTATCGTATTTGGTTGTATTTTTGTACTGTAATATTTAATACGACATAAAAATTTAATACATTACAGACAATGTTATATAATATGGAAACAAAAATAATTTGTATTACACTGTATTATAACATTGTATTATACAATACTGACTCTCCACTTTTTCTATCATTAATTTATCTTTCATTACTTTCTCTCACATCACTTTATGCCTCTTTATGCCTTTTAAAAATGGTATTTTTATAAATAAATTGTTCAAAGTGTTAATTTTCTAAAGTTAATTTTAGAAAGTGATAGTTTGAAAAATTAAATTTAAAAATGGTAATTTTAGAAGTGTTTTTTTAAATAATTTTATTAAAATGGTATTTTTCTAAATTAATTTTAAAAAGTGACAATTTTTAAAAATTAACTTTTAATGCAACAACTTAATACAATACAAAATCAAATATAATATTGTAATAAAATAATATAATACAAAACAATATAATATGGCGCACCAAACGTGGCTGAAATGTATACTATAAAATTGGGTATTTTTGAAAGAAAAATAAAAAAGGAAAATAAAGTATAAAAAATGGTATTGGGTATAAATTTCTCCCAAAAAAAAAATTCATTGTTTTATCAAAACACCAACATTATGGTACTCAAACGGTCAAACCCAAGCTGTAAACCCCAGAAATTTGATAGTTTACCACTGAGAATATGAAAAGAGAGAGAGAGAGAGAGAGAGAGAGAGAGAGAGAGAGAGGAAAATTGGCAATGGTTAATAAAGATTGTAATTCACTGAAAAACCAATACAAATGGGTATTTGGAACCTAGACCAGGGGAAAACTCCGAGAGAAAAAAAAAAAAAAAAAGAACTTAAACGAGGCAAAAAATAGAGGGAAAGAGGAGACGAGTGTTTATAATATCAATTATGGGCAATGAATTGATTAATAGATTATTTTATTTTATTTTAGAGGGAAAGACGAGCCGAGTGTTTATAATATCAACTATGGGTAATGAATTGATTAATAGGCTACTTTATTTTATTTTTTACTCTGAGACTATTGATTTATATTATTATAGTTTTGTACATATGATTTTTTTATTAAAAAATTGTAAAATGAATTTTATTTAGATTAAGTGTTTTTTCTTAGGGCTGTAACCATTTTAACTTAAAAGAAGAGAAGGAAAAAAAAGTGCAAATGTGCAATTACCTATTAATGGAGCAAGATTTTTAAAAATATAATGTGAAAATAAATGAGATTTACATGCTATAGTAAGTTATTTTCAATTTGATCAAAATTACCCGTCGATTTGAACAAAAACAATAACACGCATTGAGAAATGTATATATGAAATATTTATTTATAAATCTATATAATTATAAAACTGCATTTGTGTACATATCAATAAAAAATCTATGATAAAGAATATACAATTGTTTATAAACTGAAATTGAAAACATATTCTTGTACATATCAATAAAAATTTATTCTAAAGAGTATACTTTTGTTTACAAAGAGTATACATTCGTCTATTTATTTGGTTTCGTTATCTTTAGAAACCAAAGAAACCAAAACTCACTGAATTAAACAAAACGAGTAAATTTCGTGACTGTTCCAATCTTTTATTTTAAAACATATTAGCGGCCTCCATTTCATTGAATTTTTTATGAAGTTAGGTGGATTAATTTCTTAAGAGCATTGTTAATGTTAGAGGTGAGCAGATTTCCGCTTAGCCGCCAAAATCAAATCAATCCGCACGGTGAAGTATGGTTATTTCGCTCTGTAATGTGCTTTAGGGTTCAAATTTTCTTTACCGTTGCGGTGTAGTTTGGATTACGAAATAAGATTTCTATTTCCACAATTAACCACACCGCACCGCATTAAATGTATACTTATGCATAAATTTACATTTATATACAAGTATATATGTGTTAGAAACTAAAGTTTAATATATTTAAATATATTTCCAAACAATATTCAAATTTGTTGGATATTCAAATATTTAATTTTAGAAATTTGTGTTTAATTTATTTCTGATTGGGTTGTATCTTATTAAAATCTTACTTTGACAAGTATGTTTGAGTATATGGATTTTTAAAATTATTTTAAATGTATTTATTTTTAAAAGTTTTTTTATAGTAGTTATGACTTTTGAAAATTATTTTTTCAATTTAGCCCCAATTTGTTAAGGCTCGTATCAAGGGCCAAACAACATAAACCACATAGTGTAGTTTGATCCGGTTAATAGATTTTTTTCAACTAGTTAAGAATTATGTTCTACTACACTGTGTAATTTGGTTAAGAATTTTCACATGATCCCACCCAACCCAAACCGTGATCTACCATAGTTAATCTGAAATATTTTCCTAATCTTCAATTGTCTTTTTCCTCTACTAATAAGTTTTTTTTTTTGATAAAATTCTACTAATAAGTTTGTTTATTTAAATTGTACGATCTAATTCATTTTTTTTAAAACTACGTTCTAATAAGTCGTGTTTCAAAATTCCGCCCCCCAAAAATAATAAACTAAAAGTGGCAACATATATTGAAATGGGTTCAATAAATACATTGCAATGGATTGTTAATTTCTCTCTCCTCTCTACTCTCTCTACTTGCATAAAAAGATAAAAACACAATGACGAAAAAAGGTGCATAAAACGCAGCAACGATCAATGTAAGTATTGCCATAAAATAAAAATCATGTAGCTCCAATTCCACACAACAAAGTCGGAATTTCAATTATACATTAGTTTAAAATAAAAACGAAGAAGGAAAAAGAAAGACAAAAAAAAAAAAGACAGCTTTAACGTTATATAGCCTCGTTGGCTCTTTCCAAAGTGTAGAACTAATTTGTGTCTTCATATTTCCGTAATGCACAAAATGCAGGGCCGATCTATCAATCTCAAAGTTACAACGATGCCAAGCAGCACGAGTTCAGAACTAAAGAGCTTAAACATTAAGATGGGAAAGTAGAATGGCCCCCATTTCTGCTTTAAAACTCAAGATTAGCTCAAAATAGTGGCATCAATCAACCCTTACCCTGAAAGGAAAAAAAAGATAAGAATAAATACTTGCAGCCAAATCCACAGCTTAATTACATCATATCCTAAGTTTTGTTCTTCAAGTAAAATCCAAAGTTGATGGACCCAAAAAAAAAAAAAGAGAGACCAGATGGAATTTCTTGGTTCTCTTTTTGCTTTCTTTAGAGAATAAGAGAATAAGCACGAGTCCATCAAGGCCACAGGTGTAAAATTTATTGTATTACTTTCCAAAGCCTGGTGTCTGAACCATTAAAAACAGAAGACACGGTTACTTGAGTTTTGAGCACCTTACAAATTTGTGTCGAAGTATCAATGTGAGGAGAGATTAAAAGCGTTGGTTGAGTCAGAGGAGCTTCTAATATTGTGCCCCATGTGATTATTTTTCTCCCTTTTCTTTAATGAACATTAAGAAAATTTCTCTACCTTATGGGGTGGGGTTCCTGGTCGTATCGTGCTGTTCCCAATTCCAAGTTTTCCTTTCTTCTCGGAAGACTTGAGGATCTGGAAGGAGCACGTCAATGAATCATCCACACTCATCATGGCACCAGCATTGTCGAACTCACCACAGTAATTTGGAGCTGAAAATATGGTTACTAGTTGCCGCTTTGCGAAAAACTCGTATCCATCTTCGACAACCTATTAAATAGAAAGAAAGAAATCTTAAATAAGACCAGAGAAAAATAATTTAAATAGTCGTCCTATAGCACTAACATATGATTCTTGATTAAAGGGGGAAGCCAAAGAACATGTGTGCAACTATGCTTGAGGTTATGTGCTTAATAAACAACAATATCATATCAGCACCAACTGAAAGACAAGTCTCCAATCACCAATTGTATGTTTGGTCAAAATAGTTAAGGCAAGCGAGGGCATAAAATCCTGTTTCATTAAATATCTTTTCAGGTTTTTGGAACAAATTGTTCATTCAGTACTTCGTACAAAACAAGAGCTTAACATCCACAAGGACAATCAGGAATCACTATTACAGAGCACCAAGGAACCAATACAATTAATTATCAACAGACAGCATGTTGAAGAAATGGTCTAAATTGACACAAACAAAGTAAACACCAATTAGACATACCACGCCATAATCACAAAGCTGAGAAGCAATTGCGGAAAGGAAGCAAATTTTATGTTAGGAAACTAACCAGTTGAACATATATACAGGAACAGTAATGCAGAAGTATTAAGCTTCCAGTGCTATGATATGCACATGCAAACAAGCCTAAACAGATCCAAAAGATTAATAGTCAAAATACCTGGTGAGCACGGCAGATGAGATCAAGGTCATGTTTCAGGAGAAACTCAGCAACCTTGTCAGCCCCAAATGTATATGAAACACCTCGGTCATTCTCCCCCCAGCCTTCAACATCCTTATCTGGATCAGCCCACAAAAGATCACACAGAAGGCCTTGATCAGGCACATCAACAGGACGAGCAATATTCCTAATCTGATCCAGGTGTTTTAAATCAGGTGATAAGCCTCCATGCATGCAAAGGATCTTTTCATCTATAAGAGCAGCAACAGGCAGGCAGTTAAAGCAGTCAGTAAATGTCTTCCAAACACGAACATTAAATCTCCTCTTGCACTCATCATAAAACCCATATATGCGGTTGATGGAAGCACATTCATGGTTGCCCCTGAGAAGGAAGAAATTCTCCTTGTATTTGATCTTGTATGCGAGAAGCAGGCATATAGTCTCTATACTCTGCTTACCACGATCCACATAGTCTCCTAGGAACAGATAGTTTGCTTCCGGTGGGTATCCACCATACTCGAACAATCTTAACAAATCTGAAAACTGACCATGAACATCTCCTATAAAATGAATGCAGAAAGATGGCATTACCACTAATCCATAAACCAATATGAGAATGTAGCTCAAATATAAGTTCTTAAATGAAACAAGTAGAACACATAAGCAGGTACATAATCAGACATTTTCATTCCTTTTGTTCACATTTACCCTCCAAGACAATATTTGACCATAAGACCTACCCTGACCTCACAAACCACACCTCTTTACCACCTAAAGCAAGGAATAGCGGTCATGACAAAAACATAACAGCACTGATTACAGATAAGTTCATTTACGATGTTCCGAGCAATCAACCCACATCGCATATTCTTAGCATGTGAGTTGAGCCCGAACTATCCCAGGCTCAGTTTCATCAAGCTCTTGACAAGGAACAATTAACACCAGCACTTTCATACATATAACAAATTTCGCCAACTAAATTTGCGCCTTTTAAAATTGCACAAAAAACAGCTTTAGCTGAAGTGACTGAAACTGCAAAGCCATTTCAAATGCCGAAAGCCAAAAAACACAACTAGACTTAAGAGGGTTGCTCCTTCTTGCCCCCCTTGCATTCTCAAACACAGCAACACGACTCAGTTATAATACTGACCTTGACAAACTATTGAAATATAAGAAAATAAAGCCACAAAACCTCAACAGACAAAAAAAAAAAAGCAAAGATAACAAACAATCGATATAATTTCAAAGGTCCTTTTTTTTGGGGTCAAACTGATATCCAAATTCAAAACATAAACACACAAGAAAACAGCAGATGTAATAAGACTGAAATTTCAAAACAACACATAAATAAATAAACCATTCCGAACCCAAAAACCCAGCAAGTATATAGTACCACAAATTTTGATTGGAGCTTCAAGCTCGAGAAGATTAGGCTGGCTGAGAAAAATCTCCTTGGACGCAGCACAAAGCTGCCGTATTTCAGCCTCAGTAAGCTGGACCTGTTTCGTCGTCCGTCCGTTTTTGGCCGCAACAAGACGCTTTATAATGTCATCTAAAACACTCTCATCCATCACAACCCTCGGGAGAACTCTCGAACAAAATAAGAACCCCCAAGAAGAAACCAAAAACCCAATTCAACCAAACCCTAAAACCGTATCTTTCTCGAGAAAATTCCCACCAGCTGGTCGAAAAAGGATCCGATTCCGAACAGAAAGATTGAGTTCTGCAAAAGTCTCAATAAAACCCAAAGACAATAATATCGAAAGAAAAAAGCCGTTTGGTTTCCCAGAAAAATAATCCCAAAAGAGAGTCTTGGTTAGAGTGGAGAAGAAGGAAGAGGAAAAGGGTCAATGGGTTTGAGAGCTTATGGTTATGGCGGCCATTTCCCGCTCCCGAATGAGAGAAGGGAGTTAAAAAAAAAAAGGTTTAACAGTTGGGACTTTTGGGGTTTGGGGAGAGAGAGCGGGGGACCTCTCGTATAATGGAAGCCCTAATTCGAAGAATCCTATCCCCCAAATCTGCAAGCTGCAATTTCAATCATGGAGCATCACGCGCCTTGCACGTGCGTTGGTTCCGTTAGAGAGTCAACTCGCTTTGGTTTTGTATTGTGTGTTGAAGCTTTTTCTTGCAATGATGATAATGATCGAATTGACGGTGATTACCTTGAAAATATCTGAGATTTCCTTTGTGTTCTTTTATGGTCCTAACTAGAATTAGTAGACTTGCAATTATAAATAAAATCCGCGTTTTCCATTCCATTTGGAATGGGAGCTAAAATGAGAAATTTGGTAAATAACTTGTTTTGTAACTTTTTTTTTTTCCCCTAATAAAAGAAATACAAAAATCCACATATAATCTGCTGTGCACAACATGTGCACACCCTAATTAAGATCACATTTGTATTAGTGTGTCGACGACAACGATGCTCTTTTTCTATATTTGTACGTATGAAATAATGATGGAAAGAAAAAACAGGATAGAGAAAATGTGTAGGATACTGAGAGGAAAAAAAAATAATTTAATTTAAAATAAATACTTAATTAATTCAATTTAAAATCAATATTTTTCTCTTTATTATTATTTTAAAATCGATGTATAAGGATATTTTATTAGATTCAATTTCTAATCAATTAAATAAGTTTTCTCCTCTCTTTTCTCTTTAATTTTGGGAGGAGAAACTTTTTATGGGTCCACCAATTTTTTTTCTCTTCCTTTTTACCTTGAAACCAAACAATGAAATAATTCATTTTCTCTTTGATTTTCTCCTATACTATTTATTTCCTCTTCCTTTTCCCATTTACCAAACATAGTCTTAACGAAGTATCGTGATATATAAAACTCTACCAAATAAAGGATTCATTGAGATAATATCATTAAAGGGAGCTATATTTGCACCTCATACTAATCTTAAGGTACCCTATAATAAACAAAATGACAAATCAAGATAAGATTTTAAAAGTCATGTTAAAAGCACCTCAAACACCCTCTAAAGATAACTTTTTTCCCTACAAATTCATCAACTAAAATGAATTGGCAATTTATAATCTTATAATGAACATATTGAATCAAAAAAGTATGAGAGAAACAAATAATTAAAAAGCAAAAATGAAATCCGGACTACTTGAATTTTTTTTGAAAAACCATAAATATAAATGTAGGTTGTACGGTTATTAAGTATAAACATGATTCAAGTTCAGAAAAGAAGATACTATATGAGATTGAATATATGATAAATACACATAATGATATATTCATAAACAAAATTTCAATTTTGATGGAAAATGAAAAAGAAAAAAAATGATGCAAAAAAAAAAGGAAAAAAAAAATGAAAGATGGAAGGAAAATTAGAATGAGAACAACCCTTTGAAAATTGAAAAAGAGGGAGGAGGTGAAGATGAGGATACCTTATTTTTTTTCCTTTCTTAAATTGTCATATTTTACTCATTTTACTTGTCAAAGGAATGCCTTTACGTAAAGATGTCGCGTATTTACAATTCCCTATCATTAATTAATCATAAATGTGAAATTCCATAGTAAGGCTTGTTTATTACCCGATGAGTAGTGTCTCACTCAATATAAGTCAAGAAACACCTACCTCAAAAGTTTTGAAAGGAGAAAAAAATTAGAAATAAAACACCAATTTATATTATCGGAAAAATATTGCAAGGGGAAGCAGAGGAAATATAGAGTTGGAAAAATAGATGAGGTAATTGGTGCAATGACCCTTAAATTTTTTGAAATATTACATTTTGATCCTTGAAAAGTAAAACATAAGTAATCAAATTGGTCCTCAAATTTATATTTAAGTGACAACTTAGTCAAAATAAATCTTATTTAAAAATTTCATATGTATATCATGTGCCTTGATTTGAAAACATAAAATAAAAACAAAAATTGAAAATGAAAAAATAATATAATTTTAATTTTAGCCTCATATTACTATCACTTTCTTAATCTATTTCCTAATTTTCTCTTGATAATTTAATACATGGATTCTTTTTTTCTTCAACGTTTTAACCAACAATTTTGTGAATTTTAGATTTTGATCTAAACAGTTTTGGGGTTGAATATACAGTAACATATTCTACCCTCATATGCAGCTCTTTTGTGTGGTATGGAGTTAGAAAGTATTGAGCACTTGTTTTTTAAGTATTCTTTAGTCAGATGACTCTGGTTCATGTCCACATGGAGTATAAGGTCGAAGCTTCTCCCTGTTTTCTATTCTGAGTTTCTTAATTGCTTTTTTGACCCGGATGGGCTTGGTGTTGTCTTAGAATTTTTGCTAAATACTTCTGTGTGATTCGAGTGTTGATGGGGAGAAATGAAAAGATTTTATTTAAAACGACTTTTGATGGCATATAAACATATTTTGAAGACTTTTATAGAATTTAGAGAGGTATTTTCTTTGAACCCTCGTTAATTGACCATTACTGGCTACCACCTCCTGTTAGTTGAATCAAACTTAATTTTGAAGACTTTTATTTAATTATTAGGTTTTATTTAATTTTGAATAATTAGTTTAATATTTCTTTTTTATGATTGTTTCTAGAACTAATCCTGATTTTATTTATGAGATGAATAAGCTCTTCTATGATCATTATTTTGAAGACTTGATTAATGATATATAACTATTTAGAAATTCTCTCTCTTCTCTCTTCTAAATTCTCACTATTATTTACATCAGAATGTCATTTGTTATTGCATGTTGTTGCTACGAGATTTCAAACTCTGGGAGGTTTCACTGATCCCTTGAGCTATGACTTCAGAACCCATAATTTAGCAAATGGGAGTAGTACTACGTTTAATGATTTTGGGCACGTTTGGTATAAGATTCGAGTCATATTCTTCAAATCTAGAAACGGCTTTTATATAGAAAGTTGGAAGGATAAATATTTTATCCTTCTAACTTTTTACATGAAAGTTGTTTCTGTTAGATGATATTAGGATTGCAAATAAACCAAATAGAAATCCTAAATCATTCATGCTAAATTGATAGGTTAGGATTTGTTGAATATACCTGAGTCCATGGCTAATCTGTAGCAGATTAGAGATGGAGAGACTGAAGGCGGAAGCGTGAACAAGAGATGATATTTGAGGGTTTGATCTTCTGCAGCCTAAACTCTAATATCACTCAGATGGAGTTCTCTGTAACTGATGGTGGTTTACAGAGAATTGAGCGTACGTGTAAATTTTGGCTGCAGGGACCATAACCCTAATAGGTTCTTTAAATAGTCCCTGTTGGGTATCCATCAAACCCAACTGGGTGACTAACAGGGTATCCACACTAGTATCCATATCTAGTTGGATATTATGACCCAGCTTTATTTAATCACTTATTGGGTCCTTGTGAAATAATATGGCCCAATACAATTGAATTGTATAGGTGGCCCAATATAGGAAATATAATTTCCTAATAATCTCCCACTTAAGTCACATATGCACCGTACACAATTGTATTACAAATTGAAGTATGGCCATGAAATTACCATATTATTCCCGAATATCCCCGAAGTTGCAATCTCGTCCATCAGACATATCAACACGAAACCAAAGTGCTCGTCGTTGCACTTATTTGGATGGCAACTAGAATCTTCAATGATCACCGTACTAATACACCCGAATGATACAGATCGAGTATGAAATGTGGCATGAAAATTACACGCAATGTGATTCACCGTGCCTATTTCCAACTGGTCTTCCATAAATTTTATTGAGATCGACCTTAGTCTTTTCCCTTTAGTGCATTACCACAAATTTTATTGTTAACCACAATAGGAAAGTAAGAAAATATAAAATACATCATTTATTAAAATTGAGTAGAGTCTACAATGAAAACCATCATTGACCAAAATACTGTAGTAAACAAACATTAAACAAGTGTCACACAATAAGCATCTAAACCAAATTACAAACTCCTACTAAAGCTCCACACCGTCTAAAAATACAAGACCCATACGAGCAGTGTGCTCGTTAAAGACTTTAGGTGGTAAACCTTTGGTGAGCGGATCCGCTATTATAGAGTTTGTACCGATATGCTCAATTGACACTAAATGACTCTGAACTCTTTCTCTAACAGCTAAGAACTTAATGTCAATGTGTTTTGATTTCGATGAGCTCCTGTTGCTATTAGAATATAAGACCGCAGAGTTATTATCACCATAAAGTTTCAATGGCCTTTCAATGCCATTTACTACGTGCAGCCTGGTGACAAAGTTTCACAGCCATATTCCCTGATTGGATGCCTCATAACAAGCTATGAATTTTGCCTCCATAGTTGAAGTATCTACGAGTGTCTGCTTGGCACTCTCCCAGGAAATAGCTCTTCCAGTTAAAAGAAAAACATAGCCCGATGTGAATCTCTTACTGTCTAGACATCCCGCAAAATCAGAGTTGGAATACCCAATGATCTCCAAAATATCCGATCTCTGATAAGTGAGCATGTATTCCTTTGTTCTCTATAAGTACCTTATAACCCTCTTTGCTGCCTTCCAATGATCCACTCTAGGGTTACTCATATATCTGCCCAACATGCCAACTATGAACGCAAGATCCGGACGCGTACATACTTGAGCATACATCAGATTCCCTACTGCCGAAGTATAAGGAAACTGTTGCATGGCTTCTTTATCAACATCATTCTTGGGGCTTTGACTGAGGCTAAATTTATCTCCCTTAGATACTAGAGTATCCGTTGGTGCACACTTATCCATACTAAACCTACTGAGCACCCTCTCGATATAGCTCTTTTGTGATAATCCAAGGATACCCCGAGAGCGATCTCAGTGTATCTGTATACCTAATACAAAAGAGGCAACTCCAAGATCTTTTATTTCGAAATTCTTCGCAAGAAATCCCTTAGTGTCGTGCAATAAGCCTATATCTCTACTTGCTAGTAGCATGTCATTAACATAAAGTACCAAGAAGATAAACTTACTCCCACTGAACTTATGATATATACAATCATCAACAGGATTCACCTCAAAGCTGAATGAGATGATTACCTCATGAAATTTGTGATACCATTGATGAGAAGCTTGCTTGAGACCATTGATGGACTTCTTGAGTTTACAAACCATAGACTTTGAATCTCTCGATACAAAATTTTCTGGTTGCACCATATGTATTGTCTCATCAATATCTCCATTGAGAAACGCTATCTTAAGGTCCATCTGATGAAGCTCAAGATCATAATGAGCTATAAGTGCCATAATAACTCTAAAGGAGTCCTTCGGAGCAACCGGAGAGAAGGCCTCTTTAAAGTCAATGCCTTCCTTCTGAGTGAAGTCTTTAGTGACAAGACGTGCCTTATATCTCTCAATATTGCCTTTTGAATCCCGTTTGGTCTTAAATATCCATTTGCAACCACTGGGCTTCGAACCTTCAGACAATTTGATAAGACCCCAAACGTCATTGTCTCTCATGGACTTCATCTCTTCATTCATGGCATCAATCCAATTTTGATAATTGGGACTTTATTTGACTTGTGTGAAGTTGATTAGATCATCTTCCACTATCCCAATGTCAAACTCATGTTCCTAGAGACATACGACATAATCATTCAGAATCGCACTTCTCCGTTCTCTAGTGGACCTCCTTAATGGCACTAGTTCTTGAGGCTGTTGAGTTTGCTTTACAGGAGCATTTACTTCAATTGGGACAGGAATCTCTTGAACATTGTCTTGAACTGGAACGATTGCATCTTGAACAATGATTTTGTCAGGAACAGGATCCGAAGTGTCCTGACCATTGTCAATAGCAACCATAGGAAGAGGAACAAATTCCTCTTCAAAGACAATGTCCCTAACTTTATCTTCTATCCCAAACTCAATATCCTTAAGAAATTTGGCATTTCCCGCCTCAAAGAAAGACTTTAATGTGGGATCATAAAACTTGTAGCCTCTGGATCTTTCAGAATAACGTACAAAGTAGCAGCTTACGGTTCTTGAGTCCAGTTTCTTTTCATTTAGCCTGTAAGGCCTTGCCTCAGCTGGACAACTCCAAATATGAAAATGACTTATACTGGACTTTCGTCCAGTCCAGAGTTCATAAGGGGTTTTAGCTGGATAACTCTAAATATGAAAATGACTTATTATGGATCTTTCTAAATACTGTACAAAGTAGCAGCTTACAGTTCTTGAGTCTAGTTTCTTTTCATTTAGCCTGTAAGGCCTTACCTCAGCTGGACAACTCCAAATATGAAAATGACTTATACTGGACTTTCGCCCAGTCCATAGTTCATAAGGGGTTTTAGCTACTGCTTTGCTCGGTACTCTATTAAGGAAATATGCTGCAGTTTTAAGTGTATCTCCCCATAGTGATTCTGGTAAGTTGGAATGACTGATCATACTCCTTACCATATCCTTTAGTGTCCTATTGCGTCGTTCGGCAATACCATTCATGCTAGGTTTCTTAGGCATAGTGTATTGCGGGACGATGCCGCACTCTTCCAAATACTTAGCAAAGGGCTCTGGACGTTGCTCACCTGATCTGTCATACCGACCGTAGTACTCATCACCACGATTAGATTTGACAACTTTAATTTTTTTATCAAGCTGATTTTCAACTTCAGCTTTATAAGCCTTAAATACGTCCAGTGACTGTGACTTCTCATAAATTAAGTATATGTACCCATAGTGAGAATAATCGTCTATAAACGTGATAAAATATTATTTTTCATTCTAAGAAACCATAGGGAATGGACCACAGATGTCCGTATGTATCAGTTCTAAGATGCTAGAGCTCCCATTGGCACCTAACTTCCTAACATTTGTCTGTTTCCCCTTTATACACTCAACACAGGTTTTAAAGTCTACCATATCAAGGGGACCAAGGATCCCATCAGACACAAGACGTTCAATTCTTTGTTTAGAAATGTGTCCTAAATATCTGTGCCACAGCATCGATGAGTCCTCATTGGTTAATTTTCGTTTTGTACCTCTTGAATTAACATGCAAAGTTTCATTAACGGAGGGTCGGATATTTAACATACATAAGTTGTCATTAAGAAAAACGGTACCAACAACAATTGAATCACGTATAAGACTAAATGAACTATTTTTGAAAGAACAAGTAAATCCAGATTTGTCCAATACAGAAATAGAAACCAAATTCCGCCTTAAAGACGGTACCAAAAAAGTCTCATACAAATCTAAATGTTGCCCAGAATTCAAAAATAACCTAAAATGTCCTATGGCCTCCACCTCAGCTGTTAGGCCGTCACCCACATAGATGACTCTTTCAGCATCACTTGGCTTTCGGCTCCACATGCAACCCTGCATGGAAACACTAACATGAGTAGTAGCACCCGAATCTATCCACCAAGTGTCCTTAGGTACAGAAGTTAAATTAACTTCAGAACAAACATAAATGAGAAGCTTACATTTCTTAACACGCTAAGCTTTGTACTTAGTGCATTCCTTCTTCAAGTATCCACCCTTTCCACAAAAGAAACAACCTTGCTCATCTTGCTTCTTTTGTGCCTTAGCAGGTGGAGCTACTGCAGCTTCCTTACCTTTATTTATTTTCCTCTTCTTTGCCTTAGAGGTAGTGGTCAAGTTAACACTTTCAGGACTTACAGCTTTGATTTTCTCTTCCTCCTGAACACAAATGGCTATTAACTCATTAATATTCCATTTGTCCTTTTGGGCATTGTATATGATCTGTAGGTTCTCATACTGATTAGAAAGAGAAAGCAAAACCAAGGCTAAAAGTAAATCCTCATAAATTTCTAACTTGAATTCCTTAAGCTTGCCAGCCAAATGAGACATCTGCATGATGTGCTCCCTTATATTTCCTTTGCCACTGTACCTCATTGAGATGAGTTTTCCTAAGGTGCTAATCATCTCACCCTTTTCATTCTTGAGATATAATTTCTCAACAGTAGCAAGGAAATCTTTAGCATTTTCCTCGTTTGGCAAAGAGCCCCGCATGATTTCTGGAATAGAGCGTTTCATAATCATGACACTCATACGATTGGACTTTTTCCAAAGTTCAAATTTCCTTTTATCCTCAGTGGAACTTTCTTCCGTAAGAGCAGTGGGTTGTTCCTTTCTGAGTGCCAGGTCAAGATCTATACAACCCAGTACAATCATGATATTCTCTTTTCAGGACTTAAAGTTTGTGCTCGTAAGCATAAGAATGGTACTTAAATTGGCAGAAAAATTAACAGCAGAAACTGAACAGAGAATAAAATAAAACCGTAAATTAAACATGCTCACAACTTAAATGTCATATATAGGCATGCAATATAGTCACAAAATATGCAAATATGACATATATCACATAATCACATAAGGTGGACTACCATCACAAGATACCTAGCGCAACATTAACAAACCTTCCTTTGGGCCGACTCATTAACTTGCAAGTGGTGCTCTCAAGTGTAATGATCAAACACTGATAGTAAATCCTGTAAAATAACAAACATTCCTTTGGGCCGATTTATTGCTCACAAGGAAAACCGAACAACCGTCACGCATTTACCATCACATGTGTGTTTATTATCGTGCCAAATGATCACATTCTTTTGGGTCGGTAATCACCCACATTAACAACAAACTCACGACATCTTCATATGTCAGTATAAATAAGACTACGCAATAGGGGTTACTTTGGAAACTTATTGCTTTATCGAATCCATCCCAACATACAAGATAATTGGTATAATGAAAATCATCCGAAATGCCCAAGCCAAATAAGATTTTCATAAATATAAAACAAAAGCAATTGGGTTCATAATGTTTATCAACTCTAAAATCCAAATAGAGTTTTCAACGGATAAATGCGGATCGTTACTTAGTTGTCGTTGTTGTTGCAACAGTTAGAGGAATTCTGCTGCTGTTGCAACAGTTAGTCGTATTGTTGTTGTTGCAACAATGAAGTAATGAACGTGTGTTATTGGCAAAATAGACACAATAATGAAATTAAAAGAACGTAAATGACACCAGAGATTTTTACATGGTTCGGCTATTTTTCAATAACCTACTCCATGGGGCCACGCCCAGAGAAAGAAACATATTAGTAGAAATTTTTAAAGTACAAACACCAATGACTTAAACAAGAAAGACTCCCTCATATCTTGATGCATCGTGTTTGACTCTTCACTCAATATGTTCAGCGAGCTCCACTCGTCTTACTTGACTCCAAGCTCTTGAACTCCCTTCAATAGTTAGATCAATCTTCTCTGCTATGGCGTGCTTTCAGTTCCACACACTAGGACTCCCTCCTATGCACTAGAATCTATCTTCTCCCGAAGAACACCCAGCTCTTCTCCCGAAAGACTTTTACAATCTCAAGTGATTTTCCTAAAGCTAATCACTCTAAGAACATTCAACGCTCAGACAAAAATAAACTCCCAAACTCTTTTAAAGAAGCTCTCTTTTTCTCATAGTTTGGGTACAAAATAAAAGCTCTATTGTAGCATAGTTTTCTCTCTGAAGTACATACAAATCCCTTGGACCTGGTGAGCTTTTATAGATGAATTTCCAACCCCAATTTCGTGCTCCCTTGGTGTGAATAGGCTGAAAATAAATAAGGAAAGAATTAATAACAAAATCAAAATCTTTCCATAAATGTTGTAATCAGCCAGAAAGTTGTTGCAACAACTTTCTGAACAATTACTGGGAAAATGTCCAGATTCATGATTGCTCCTTTGATTTGGTTTGGACACGTTTTGGACAGCTGGAAGTCTTCATTTATCCTGCCAAAGATTGATAATTATCCTAGAAAATCATATCTCAATCAATATCAATCAAAAGCTAAGATTTAAGAAAATTAACTAATCTTTCCTTAAATATCAGGAGTTGTTGCAACAGATCAGGAAATCTGATCACAACAACTCAGCAAATCAAATCAATTAACTAATGAAAACTTAATTAATTGATGAGATATTTCCAGCAATAATTAAGGACAAAAATCCTTATGAATTCACTTCAGAAATCTGTCCAAATTCATTGATTAATAAGAGGCAATCAGATATCAATCAAGGACAAAAGAATAAGGAAATAATTAATGATATATATGGTAAATATAAAAGGAATTGATTAAAAATTGTTAGGAAAATATCCTAACCAGCTATGCACGAAATTCCATTTATATTTCACCTATATTATCACCAGAATCATCAAATATGGAAACAAAACACGTTTGGGTATATTCTAGAAGGTTTCCATATAAAGAAAAATGCAAGTTTCGTTTTGTGAAGAGCTTCAGACTTGTTGCAACAACTTCAGATTTGTTGCAACAACAACAGACTTGTTGTAACAACTTCTTTTTTTTTTATCAACTTGAGTTCTCAAAACTTTGCCATTTAGAATGCCAAACTTTTGGACCTAACAATTGCACTCCAGCATAATATTCGAAACAGCAAAACTAATCACTGGGCCTGCTTAACCAACTATAGTATTCCATACTTAATTAACTACATCTCTAGGTCGCACAAGTTATTCCATTCTCTGAGAAGTCTTTAATTGTCTAAAATGTAGCATTATTGGCTCATGAATTCCTTGTCGGTCATCAATCTAGATGAATTATTAGTCTAGATTAATGGTCATTATTGGGCATACTTAAACTGAGAAAATCACCAACTGAGAAAATCACCAAAAAATCTCCAACATTTTGTGAAAACATCTTTTTTTATTTTTTACTAAATTATTTATACGGAATCATGATGAAAAAAAGCAGACCACATTGAAAACGACTCAATGGCCTCCTTTGCTCTTCAAATTTGGGGAAACTTAAAAATCCAGGTTTCAGACGATAGAATATTTGGCTTTTGGATTTCCTACAGACCATTTGCTTAACAGATTGCCATATAGATATAAAGAACTTTAAGATTGTTGATACCAAAAACTAGTATAACTATGAGAATAATGATTTATGATAGAAACGACAATATAAAATGATAAACGACACTAGATTTATAGTGGTTTAGTCACAATCTTTTGGCCTAAGTTCACTGTAATCAATTTTATTGATAGGAAAAAATATTTACAAAGGCTCATATATATTATTCTCATAGTATGCCGCACTAACTATTAAATAATGGATTTGAATTATTCCCCAAGTAAAACAACTCACAGAGGCATAGCGAGCAATTCAGAGAGGGAGCTCTTTTGGTCATCTGGACATTTCGCTAGATTCAGCTTCTTCACGTGGTTGACCATGATCCTCGATGTGAATCTTCATCTAGGTACAAATACTAATTAAAAAAAGAATAATAATTTAAGGACTCAAATACTATAAAAAAGTTCGGACATTTAAGTGATACATTGGAAAAAATTTGGGACATAGGTGAATTTATTTTTTGAGAATGGGGACATAGGTGATATTAACCTTTATAACTTCATGCAAATTTTGAAGCAAATCCTTTCAATTTTAAAGTACCAGTTATGATTGTATCGGAAAAAAAAAAAAAAAGTACCACTTATGATTAAAGCCTGTCCGTCGATAATATATCTAAAAATAAATATGGGACACGGATTCAGTGCACCAGGGTACACGTGAGCTTAAGGACATAAAAGTAGTTTCGCTATTAGCAGGCCACACCTAGGGTGATCTTCCGGTGAAACGGAGTTACCTCGGTCACCGGTGAGTCCGCCTACCGCCATTAAATCAAAGGGTATTTACGTAATTAGACTCAGAATCAGGACGTAGAACGAACTAGAAGATTGAAAGTGGGAAAAATACGCGGTGCACGCTCAATGGTTGGAAAGCGAAACGAGTCATCGCATGTGATCAGTCCTATTCTTTTTTCCTTCGCGTTTAATTGGATAATCCCACGTCATCTCCAAAGTACAATGTGTCCAAAGCGGGTCGATTTGGATTACGG
Source organism: Trema orientale (assembly GCA_002914845.1). NCBI lineage: Eukaryota > Viridiplantae > Streptophyta > Magnoliopsida > Rosales > Cannabaceae > Trema > Trema orientale. The sequence goes on along the minus strand of JXTC01000029.1, from coordinate 257,465 downwards.
TGAATTTAACCTCACCGGAATATTCCTCATCGACGATATGTTTCCTAACACGCACCCATTTTCCCGAAAAGTATAAATACTTCTCTTTCTTCCCCCAATTCGTGCCCTAGAAAAAAACCCCATTTCTGATTTCGCCTCCACTCGCCGCAACATGCTCATCTACACCAGAAGCCCCTACTTTCCTTCACTTTCCCTCACTTTCTCGGCCCCCAATCGCGCTCTCAGCTCCGTTTCCAGCTGGAATTCGTTCGGGGACTTGGTGAAATGGTCCTCCATGGCTCGATTTTGATTTCTCGCGACGAGGTTAGGTTTAAAAGAGATGTTGCTATGAATCGGGTTATTCTTGTAGTATTAGCTATTTAGCGTAGATTATTGTTCATGGATGCCGTGGAATTGCCTTTACCTGTGGATGTGGCCTCGGCTAACAAGCTGATGGGATCGGAAGGGTTTGCCAGAGCTGGAGTTACTGTCAAGGAGCTGGAGGCTTGCGATTCCGATGGCGTTTCGGTTATCGTCACCCCTTCAATCGAGTGCTGCAGCTCTTTTCTTCCCGAAAAAGGTTAGTTTCTCACTTTTGTTTTGGGCTCAATATAGATTTCCCTAATGTTATACGTGTTTTTATTTTTTATGAATTAAATTTTTTTGAAGGTGTAGTGGGATTTTAACATTTTGCTTTCCTGATTCTCAATCATTTGAACGGTGCTTTTATGAGAAACTGTTTTCTTGCTGCGTTTATGTTTAAGAGTTATGAGCATAAATTGAAAAATGTGTGGAGGCTTGAAAATTAGGGAATTCTATGTTACAGGTGCATCTATCTGTATGTGTTAGAAATGTGTATGAGTGTGACAGTTCGACAGTTGTCAGTGGGATAACATGTATTGTGGATTTACTCTCATTTATGTTCTCGAAGGGACTACTATATATGTGTAACAACACCTTATCAGGTAGTTAGTTAATTTTCATCACCAATTAGCTGTGTGGTTTTCTTATTCTTTCCTTTTTTGTGTTATCTGTTCATCTGACCAGATGATATCTTCTAACATTTGTTTGAGGGCAATGGATTTGGGGGGGCATGATTTATAGGGATCATATAATCTTGGGAGTGGAGGGAATAAGAATAATTTGTTAATATTATAGCCAAAATGAGTCTTAGTCAAAAGTTTCTGTTGGACAGTGAAAAATGGCCAGGTAGCTTAAAGTGGTTTGGCAAATAAAAAAAAAAAAAATCTGCTTGTATAATGTTCCCAGTTAGGTAACAGAAAGTTTATATTCAAGTTATGCTGTTCCTTACATTTTTAACTTCTTTGAAAACCATATTTTGACATGGGTGTTTTCCGGATGACCATAATTACTACATATGGCGAGCTCTTCTTTTGAATCTTATGTCAAGAGGAAGTGGATAAGTCAATCTGCATGTATATCTTGTTTTTCCCTTTGTATTCGTTCTGTAGTATTTTAGGATGTTCTGTTGCATATTTATAGTTCAATAATGATATTTGACATTTTTAGTCGTTTCTAATATTATTGAAAACTAATTTGAAGACAATAAGTTTTTTATTTATTTTTTATTTTTTTCTTCGGTCTCTTTTAGCTTCCTAATGGTGTATTGATTGCTTATGGATGCATTTTTTTTTTTCTTTTGGCTACTCAATTACATATTCTAATGTGGAATGAAGTCTGGTTATGTCAGGCAGCACACATTGATGATGTATATGTAGCAAATTTTAATAAATCAAACTATGATGATCTTTTTTCTCTGTGACTTCACCATATGGAACTATTGATGGTGATCCAGTTGGTTTCCTACTAAACAACTCTATTTGTTGATAGAAGTAATAAAGCCAATAAAAGGTTCTTTAATTCATTCTCTATTTTGCTATTCTATTACTTGTTCTAATGTTTGGAAATTTGGTTATGTCAACTGCAGCACATGCAATCAATGCTTTTTTCGACCCCGAGCCACATAAGCAGGATAACCAGCTACTCAGCAATCAGGGTGAAGCATTGGCTGAAGTCTTCCGGAACAGGTGCAAAAATGGTCTATTATTGTCTCCCAAGGCTGAAGAACAGTCAGAAAGGAAAGCAGGAAAAGTGTCAAGAAGTAGTAGTAATTTATCTTCCAAAAGACAACGTGTTGCTAAGTTGCAAGATCCTTCCCTAGCTGGAGTTGATGGGATAAAAGATATGTCTCATAAGCTTAGCTCATGTTCTCTGAAACCCTGTTCTTCAGGTAAACTGCTAAATAATTTCAAGAGATTGAAAAACTATGATATGCAATGTCTAAAAGAAAGTTGTTTATCTTTTCCCCGTGACCTACACTTCTGAAGAGGTTTTGCAAAACTGGATAGTGTCATTGGATGATTAACAACAGATTGAAATATAGAGAAGTATCCCACTTCTATAAAGATTTTAAAATGCTTCTGCCTGTTCTAATTGCTTCACTTCCTAGGCATTTAGAAGCAAAATTAAAAAAGTGTTGGTGGTAACTTGGTACTTGTTTCATGTTCAAGTTTTTTACTTGAGATAATTAGAGGTATTCTTTTGCTCTCCAGGCCAGAGTTAATTATTTACTACTCTGGATTATTTTTAAAACCTTGCAACATTTAAGTGCTTGGACTGATGTATAATTATCTTATTTCCTTCTTCAACATTGTAGAGAAAATTCAATTGGTGAAACAAAAGAACAACTTTAATAGCAAGCGAGGTGACAAGAGAAGTCTCAGAGTTCCAGTAAAGACCAAGTATGATTCCTTTTCAGTGAAGGCGGGTTTGACCAGCTTTGGTTCAGCTGCTGGAGGGAATAACTTCTTTGGTACAGAATTTATGATTCCTTTTTGCCTGCTATTTGAAATTTGGTACTGTATATGTTATGTTTTAATCTGCTATTCTATCTCTTTGCTAGTACATCTTAAGTTGATATTATTATCTAATGAATTTCCTTTAGTTCATTTATCCTTACTAACTTTTTTGCAATCCAACCACCGAAATTATGAATCTGCTCTTACCTGTGAAATTTTTTATATGAAATCAATTCAGGAGTTTATGGACAGAAGTCAGATAGTCATGATTTCACAAAGCTTATAGATGATCTTCCGTTGAATGAGCTACTTCATGGAAATTACCAATCTCCTTGCTTAGGCAAGGACAAAGGGAAGAAAATAACAGTTGTGAATGAAAGTTTTCTTCATTCAGTTAGAAAATCTTGCTCCATCCTTCAGCTCCCAAGGCATGTTCAATCTCAAAATAATGCTGAAATTGATAGCTGTTCAAACAAAAAAATGTCCCTGTGGTTGTTGAGCTCTGTTTCTGTTGAAGCAAGTGGTGTCAATGGTGATACAGGAGATTCATCCGTGATAGATGTATCATCTAGTAATAAGGTTAGTCTCAATTAAGAACAAATCTAAAGCACTGGTGAGTTAAATCCTGGAGAAATATAAGGATGTATCTGTATTAACTATCCACAATGCATATAGTAGACTGAAGGTCTGGATCCTGCATTGTCTTTAACTCCTTTAATTCTGTTGGAGCCATCCTATAGGGTGTCTTAGAAATAGGTGCAGTACCTGGTACTAAATCAATAGCAAAGTCAATTTCTCTTACAGGTGGCAAACCTGGCAAATCCTCTTGAAACACATCCAAGAAATCTTGCACAATTAACACATCTTCTGGTCTTGACTTTTGCTCAACACATGTATCAACAATACTAGCCAAGTATCCTGTACAACCTTTTTCTAACAATTTCTGAGCTTCCATAGCTGATATCAATGGAAACTTTGCTTTGCTCTGAGTACCCACAAGTATAAACTGATCAGCATTAGGAGGATGAAATATCACCATTTTCTTCTTGCAGTCAATTTTAGCAAAATACTTTGACAACCAATCCATACCCAAAATAATCTCATAATCATTCATATCTAGCACAATCAGGTCCACAAATAATTCTCTGTCATCCACTATAATAGGACAAGATATCTGTGATGAGATCTACAACATTGTAGTTGAAAGTTGAAAGGGACCTTCACTCTCCATTTATCTTTCATGCTAATGCTACATTGTCTGCATCAATTTCATTTTCACCCAAAACAAGCTAGAAGTAATGCAGTTTTCTTTATCTATTCTTATGCTGCAGGATACTTGTATCAAGTCTGAAACCCCTGCTAATCCACTTGATTTGCCGTTGTATCAACCTAGTGATATTTTGCAACGCATGGCACTTCCTCCACCAAAGGACTTGGAGTCTTTGCTCCTGGATGCGGCAAAGCCTAATTTATCTTCAAAGAGTACTGCTGATCTACGTTCAGGCAAGCAAATATCTCGCCGAGTCAGCTTGCCACCTTTTCCATGGTCGCATACTTCGAGTGGGCACTGCAGAACTAGTTCTGATGTAGTTAAATTGTCCACAAGTAAGGGTACATGCCAAGGTAGATGGCAAAGAATAGGGAAGGAAGTTAAGAATTCTTTGGGTATTGCTACTAGTGATTTTACAGACTTGGAGTCTCTTACTTATGATCAGAGTCTGGTCCCTTCAGGGCTTAAAGTGGCTTTTGTAGACAATGTAACTTCTCCTCAAATATCCACTAGTCCTACTGGGCAAGGGTGGGATTCATATGCGACATGTTCAAAAGGCAAGGCATTTCTTAGAAATTGCTTTTATGAGTTGGTTATGTCAAACTTCGATTTTATCGTATAGTAACTATTACTGTTTTCCTTTGAGCTTCAACTAAGGATATTGCTTTATATTTTTATTTCTTTGCTTGAAGATGCAGAATCTGGAGGCAAGGTGAATCATCCAGGAAATGGTACAGTTTCTACTTCCATAATTGCATTTTTATGCTTCCTTCAATGCATCTATATAATTTGTGCTTGTGCATCGTCAAGTGTGTTTTGGAGAGCCCTTGGAAGTTGGAAGGAGGATTGCACAAGTGATGTTAAAGGGAGGGGAGCGATAAATGTTAAGAGAAGTGCGAAATTTGAAGTATGATGATGCCACATTACCATTCAAAATTGTTTCAAACGTATCTTTGGTGGCTAGCCTGGTATTGGGTCATTGAAGCAGACTCCGTATTATGTCTTGTCTGCATTGCATACGTTATTTTTCAGGGTCTTACTGGCCCAAATTTAGCTATATGTTATTGGCTTTCTTGATTATCTAATCACTAGAGATCAGGATGATGATTCAGACGTGGTACAAATTAAATTATAAACCTTGATAATCTGGTGGGCTTGTAGACTTATTAGGGATTGTTCAGCATGTTAATTGGATTGTAACATGCTTTCTGTTTTTATCATGTTTTGAGAACTTCTGAAAATTCAGTTAACACTCTTCAGTGCTTCTTTTGCCTTTTGTCTTTTCTTAATGTACTTATTTCTGTGACAGCTGGGCACTGTCCAAGACTATATGCTGCAGCTGAAACGCTTTATGGCATCGCAACTGGTTCCCCAAGGCAAAACGTGGATAGATTGATGAGATGGCCAAAGAAGTCTTCACAAAAGACTATGAAAGCTCGAAAGTTGAAATTTAATGGAAAAACTGAAGAACCTCAGGCAACATTAGTTTCAGTATTGCGGTCTGAGAATCTGGCAAGAAATGAAGAGATAATCACGTTCCCTTCAAAGAAGCCTAAGCTCTCCAACATCCATAACAAAAGGGATCTCAATCATGTAAGGAAAGAAGCTGTGAATTGGTCAACTCCCAGATCAAGTAGATCGTTGCCCAACAAAACAGGCAAAGACTCCATCATTGCAGCTGACACAAGACATACAACTACCAACATTGTAAAGCAAGCATGTATGATGCCGCCGCCACCACCGGTGGTAAGAGTTTTGGACTTTGCTTCCAACAGTCAGCAGAAGCTAAGAAAGTTGATGCCTATAGAATGGAACAGAGGAAGGGACCGGCTGGAGTGATCAACATTGATTTTTTTCCTAGTTTCATATAAAAAGCTCATTCCTTGTGACAATTGTTGTTAATTTGTTAATACCCTTTTGGAAGGGTTCCTGGGGGAAGAAGTTGGATTTGTATATATGTCATGTTGTAGGTGGGAGGGGGAGTGTTGCAAGCGTTTTATGCTGTAACTGGAATGGGTTAATGTTGTACGGGGTCGTCAGGTATTCACATTTTCACAAGAACAATTCTCTTGTTGTACCATCTTAGGACAGTTGTATAACACAGCAGCAGGGAATTCTTTACCTCATTAACTAGTTCACTTCACCTCTGTCTCTCTACCACTAAAGGGTTTCCGATCCAATATGTCGGGTCCCCAATCCTCACGATGGTATTACACTTGCAACGGCTTGACGAATCTTTATTCTTTTGAATAAAATTTTTTTGGAAATGAGGTACTGAAATATTACAAAATAAATAAAATAATGTTTAAAATGGAGAGAGGTAAGCAAGGGGATGTAGCTCAGATGGTAGAGCGCTCGCTTAGCATGCGAGAGGTACGGGGATCGATACCCCGCATCTCCATCCTTTTTTGGCCCTTTCTGAATTAGGGAAACGACAATGATCTTGACAAAAACGACGACATTTTTGTGGTAATGACAGTGGTCACAAACGACATTATTTTTAGAAATAGTGTCGGGATATATAGCTCAGATGGTAGAGCGCTCGATTAGCATGCGAGAGGTACGGGGATCGATACCCCGCGTCTCCATTTTTTTTTTAATTCTTTTTGCTCTCTTAAGAATTCAAAGTCGATATGTATGTTTGGATCGGTATAATCAATGACTTGCTTACGTGGATGGACTTATCTAAATTGTCAAGATCAACCAACCATTTTTTCCAAACTGAACTGATTAACACTATAATTTGGAGTTATGTTTTACAATGCGTGGATACGAAGTTGATTGATTAATATCTCACAATTGAAATGAACCTTAGAAAAAAAAAAGATTAAAGGGAATAAGAAACAAATTCAAAAAAAAAAAAACAATTGTTTGCTCCCGAGCGAAAAACAGAACAAAATGTTATTACACCAAATTTTATGGAAAATCTTGTACTTTGATTCATAAACACTGGTTACCAAGATTGTAAATCTAATTTAATTTAACTACCTAGCTAGGCTCTCTTAGATAACACTTTTATAAGTACTTCTAATTTGTAACTACAACCGAAAATTAAGAAAACATTTGATCCAACAACAAAACAAAACCCATAGCAAAACTAGGCTCAAAACCAGGCTGCACGATCAGCTGAAAAACCTCTACCCCAAACGACACTCCTCCAACTGTCTCTTCCTTCCTTCTAATTTCAGCCACCACTCTCTTAGACCAGTCATCCAACACCTTACATGATCGATGCGTGTAAGAACCTTCAATCACGTATGCTCGTGATCTTTTTTCCGACGACGAATCGCGAAATACGTAAGCTAGAACATGTGATTTGTAACCATTAATCAAAAGATTAACGTTCTTCCTAATGCTGAAAATTGGCCTTTTTGGTCTTGATGATGATGATCTATTAATAATCGTCTTATTATGACAATTATTATTACCAACTTCTCCTTCATAGACAAACCAGCTATCCACTAGTCCAAGCTTCTGTCCAACCAAAAAAAATTGATTATTCCAAGGAAAATTCCAGAGAAATACATATTAAAGAAAAATAATCGAGTCCACATAAATTAATATATTACCGTACGACGATGCATTGTGAGGACGGATTTTCCGGAGCTATCCATGAGGGTGATTTCTTCGGGTCGTCCGATGTAATTGTCGACCCGGTAGATGAGATCTCCATTGGAATCTATCACTGTAAAACCATTACAGCTTATTAAGAGTGACTTTCTCCACACTGTCAATGATGTGGAAGAGGCTCTAACGACATCGGTTTGGTTGTCGTATTGCTGCTGCTGCTGCTGCTTATTATGATCTTGATCATGATCGCGATGACTATCTTGATGATGTTGTTCTTGATCATCATGGACTGTCCTTGACAAAGATTTCAAGGAAAGAAACGTCTTCATTATCTTTGATCTTGTTACAAGTATATACCCTTTTTTTTTTTTTTCCGGAGAAAAGTTTCAAGTATATACCTATAGAAAAGGTATGGGGAGAAAGATATTTATAACGTTACGTTTGTTGATTTATATGTGTGTATATACATATACACAGTTAATTAATTATAGAGAGAGCTAGATGGACCCCACGAATTGCCAACTACGAATAATGGAGACAACCTTACCAAATATGGTTGCTGCTGGTATTGTAGAGACACATCGATCAATGGGATTTAATAGATTAATTAATATGATTTACTAATGAATATATTGTTCGTATATGAATTCACGTGTAGTTAGCGTTAAACAAGGCGTACACGTGTATATATATGCTTGCATAAAGAGATGAGATTCCAATTTTGCTCTCCTTTTAAGTAAGAATTAGGTTTGTGTTTTTCTTTATTTGGAGAAGATTCCTGAGAAAAAGACAGATTAGATGGAAAAAGCGTGGGGTGAAATCCAAGAAAGTTGCTGTTGAAAGGAACGGTAAAAATAAACGATAGTCAAACTTTGCAATTAGTACAACATATTGTATTTATAACAAATAATATATTACTGCATTGTGACAATAATGACAAATCAATTGATATAGTTCAATAAATAATTTAACAATTAATTATTTTAATTTCGCGTGTTTTACTTTTGAGTAGTACAAAGCGTAATTCTGTTTTTTTTTTTTTTTTTTCTAAATTAACTAATATAATTTAGGTGATGGATATAGCATAGGCTTTCGTCAAAGTGCAAGAAACTATATCATGATTCATATTCAGGTGGAGCATTATTAGCTGACTCATCCAACACACTGTGTCACAAAAAATCCACCGGCAAGAATCTGTCAAGATTTTTTTGAAAGATATTTCATGTTATAAGCATTAAGAAATATACATATCTTAAAGTAGTACTGGCAAATTTCATTCCTGGGATAAAGTATAAATACTACTGGATCTTGGGCTTTTGTTTCATTGGTTTAAAAGTTAAAATTACAAACCAAACTGGATCATCAATTTAGGCTGTTTGATTTCATCAATTTCAAATTCTAAGGTAAGACAACTGGTTTGGTTTCATCAATTTGAATTTTGTTTTGTTTTGAAGCTTTTAAAACGAAATACATCCTACAAAATAAAAATAAAATATATAGTATTTGTAAATTGTTAAAACCAAATTATTCTTCAATCTTAAATGTAAAGGAAAATATAACACATAAAAAAATTTAAGTTAAAACGAAACTAGTATAATCATTACATGCAATTCACCAAATACAAAACATATACGATATAACTGGTAACATAAGGCGAAATAATTTGGTGAAGTGTTGTACAATAAATTTCTATAGACAACCAGTAAGAAAATACCATATACTTGTATGAATTTTTATTAGATGCAATAAATCCTAATTTGCATAAACATTAATCCAATATCTTAAATTTCATGATTTTCACAATAACATAAATAGAGATCAAAAACATACCTTCCTATTTAGTGATAAAATCTTGATCAATAGAACCAAGCATGTAATAAGTGAAAGACCACTAATTCTGCGTTTTTTTTTTTTTTTCAAGTCTTAATCTGATGCACTTTTATAGGAAGAGAGAGAACTAATTTTCTAAAAGCGTCATTTACGTGCACTTTCCATCAAAGTGTGTAACTATCGGAAAACTTACTCATTATAACTAATAATAATTTAGCATTAATTATATTTATTAAACTATATTTAAATATTTCTAAATTAAGGAATATATCTTAAAAAAATGAATTAGCTAGAAACCACTTAATCTTCCTTATTAATTAAATCTACAACCATACCACTTTTTTTATGAATTCTTGATAGGTTCTTGATGAATTTTTGACAATCTTTATAGATTCTTGATAGATTCTTGACAGATTCTTGACGTCGATGGTGATCTTGATGGATTCTTGATGCATTCTTGATGAAATCTTGATAGATTCTTGATTAATTCCCTCCCAAAAGTGGTAAAATCTAATGGTGGTGGTAAATTTAATTAAACATTTGAAAAAAGTGGCAATTGCCTACTTAAATTGAATGTGGGCCACACAATAATAAGAAAAATCTTACAATACATAATTATATAAAAGCATATTTAAATTCTATAAATAAAAAAAATTTGTGGTTTGGTTTTATTTTAACCGTTAATGCTGAATTTTGATCACAAACCAAACCAACAATTTCAGTTAATATCATAATCAAACTAGACATAGAGATCAACCCTAAACACTACCCTCTATCTATGGTCTTTATAATTTTTTTATCAAAAAATATTTATAGTATTTGACATGTAACATGATATTGTGTGCCTTCCCTACCTTAAATACTAACCTCGCTTTTACACAATTTTGAACTGATCATCTTTATTAAGATATTCCTCAAACTTTTAGTAAAGAGAATAAGATTATAGTACAATGCATATTGCCATATATTGTGATAATGAAAAGACCTTGTGGGCATGGGGTTTTGGCCCTAGCCAGGGCTTTGATGTGCATATATATATCGGCACGCTGTAGCTGCGTCATCGGTCGTATACCATTCAAACACGTTTTATCCAAAGTCTTGCAATTGAAAAGTGGACCAACCAAGAGTGTGGGACGAGTACTTTTGTTGAACCCATCCCTCTGAAATTCGTGTCTCTAATGCCCTAATTTTCTTTCCGGCTAATATTCGTATAATGACCAATCATGTTGTCGACCCTCAGAGACCTTTAATTAGATTTAGACCCCTAATCTTATAATTTTGACTAATGAATAGTTTATGACCCTTTGACGCCCTCAGTTGTTGTTATATTTACCATAGCATAATAAAGGCTATATTATAAGAAGATTTTGAAGTCATTATAAAAATAGACACCCGACAAAAAACTTTAATTTATCAATTATTTATATTTTTGGGTTCTCTTGCTTTACATCTTCATCGTTCTTCTGTCAAATTATTTCCCCCTTCGGTTCTCTTAATTTCAACAGGAGTAAATATTAGTTGAACATTTCTATAAAAAGAAGAAAAGTAATAGTTAAACGTATGCAAAGACAAATGGGTGTGACTATGCAAAACCAAGTAACCAACCATATGTTGACACGTTCAAATTAGCTCAAAATATTAGTCTCCTATTAATTTTCTAATTAACCACCCTTCTACTATCTTTTAGATATTACGTCACTGATTATCAAAGCGGATTTGACATAAAATATAATCAACAAGTAACATGACCTTTACTACTGCCTACAAATGATTATTCGAATCTAAGCAGTTAACTTGTTCTGTTAATTATTTTTCCCATTTTTTAATGTCAATTAATAACTTAATACGCTTAAAATTATTAACTTGAATGACCTTATTACAAATTTAATAACCACATGAATCTATCTGGATATGACAAACGGCCTTCTTATAAATATTTATGATTTTTCTCTTTTTGAATATTTGACAAGTAATATGTGTCTGGTATTTAAAACCGACCAGATAGGGAACTGAGAAGGAAAAGATGCTTTGGTTGGTCAGTTTCGGTGGGTCCCACTAAGATTTTACCCATTGCTAAATTTAGAAACATGAAAGCAACGTCTGGTTCTAAGAGTTAGCCACGTGTTCAATTTCTGGTTCAGACTCTACGACGTTGCGTCCTTTCTGCTCTCTAGTTGAAGGTCTTCGGTCAAGGATCTTTACCTGAAAATAAATAAATATAGTTATTGGTGAAAATCGATTCTTATTTCCACGTGTTACTAAGGCCACTAACGTCTCTAATATTCAATTGGAAAACATTAAATAATAAGGTATATTTATTTATCGTATATGTTGTAGGAAACATAGATAGATAACTAAAGGTAGTAAGTTAGTAAGGTTAAATCGGAATCCATTTCCATCCATCCCTCAACAAGATAAAAAAAATTCATTATATTTAGAAAGTAAAACGAAACAATGTAAAAGAGAGTAAGAAAAAAAATATACTTTAAAAAAAAAATATAAATAAACGTTTTAAAAGTGCTAGAAGCACTCTTTCTTTCTTTCAATTTTCACTCATTTTACACATTTTTAGTGCTTGACATATGGATTCAACAGCCACTTATATAATATAAAAATATTAGAAATTTTTGTAGAGTTCTGATATCAAACATTGAGGCATCAATTGTAAAAAAAAAAAAAAAAAAAAAAAAAAGAGTATTGCTACTATATTGATTGACTTTTATTTTGAAATGAAATTGATCAAAACTTGAGGATAAAAGTGGCATTTACCAATCCAAAAGTTCAAGAATATTCTCAGGTATGAGCTTTAAGATCGTGTCTTTGTAAAATGCACAAAAATATAATTGTTTTTGATTATGACTATTTTTTTGAATCATCTTTCAAGAAGTAATAACTGCTATTGAGACAAGAGAAATAATTTGGCTTCCATAGTTACCCATGTTACCATGTGTCAATAATTTGAGGTGAAATTTTTTTCCCTATTTTCTCTCATCTTCTTCCTTCTTTCCCTCTGCCCAAACACATTCCCCTCCCCCCGCTTCCGGGCCATTTTCTTGTGTACATAGAACCATAACCTCAAATAATTAATCTGGTCAAGTCAAAATATTTATTTCGTCAGCATCTTTTGACATTTTTAAAAAGAATTTGAGGTATTTATTCATATATTTTCTCAAATAAATCATTTGTGGTCACAATTAACTTGGTACTGTTTCTAAGAGGTCAAATAATATCAATCTACACATTATTGAAGTTAAAAGGGATTTGTCTTTCAAATCCGCAAAAAATGGTGCATGAAATAGTCACAGACATATGGTCGTTAAAATACTTACATCGGACATCCAAGCTTCTTCGTTCTTGAGCGTTTTGTTTTTGTTTTTTATTTTTTATTTTTTATTTTTTTTTTGGGATAAAGAATGACTTTTATTGTTTATGGGTTGAAATTGAGCAGAGTCGAGAGCAAATGATGAATTGAGACTGGAAATGCGTTTATAGAAGCTTGAATACCCAAAAATCACAATTGTAGGCAAATTTCTTCGTCGTTTTGGTTTTTACTTTTCCTTTGACGTTCTCTCTCCCTTCCTTCTCTGGCTCTCTCTCTTTTGTTGTTGGAAAGGGTTGTTGGTCAATTCACTTGCTAGAGCAATACAAATTTTCCTAAAAAAAGTCATTATATAAATTACTTCTACAAAAGTAATTCTATCTCTAAACAGTACTGGTAAAGTCTATTTTCCTTTGGACTCAGAATGACTTTTTTTAAAAAACTACTCTCACTAATTTTAAGATTAGTTAAAGAAGTCATTTTTGCAAAACTTACTCCTAATCATGTCCATTTCTCGTGAAATTTATGCTCATTATTATGTTTTTCCTTATATTTCACCAATACCGAATTTTTCATTTTATTTCACCAATGCTCCTTTTTTTGGTATACATTTCATGTGTAAAATTTATGTGGTATATATTTAGTATTTAAATATTTACATATGGTTTACATTTATAATATAAATTTGTTACCTATAGTATACATTATAAAATGTCTATCGATTTTAAAGTATAATTTTAATCATGAAATGTATATTACGACGTACATTTTATGTATAAAATACTTACGACATACATTTTTCTAAAAATGAGTAAAAAAAACGGATAAAAATAAATTAAAAATAAAAAACGGTTATCTTTGTAAAATGTTTAAAAAACGGGTATTGATGGACTTTTCCCCCATGTCCCCTCTTGTCTCATGCATTTAGGCCTAGTAGAGTTTTGGTTGCTTGACAGCCCAACGAAGGCTGAGGCCTGCTTTTTCAGAATTAGGACTCCTTTCTTTGAAGGGTTTTGGACACTTATGCCTATTTTCCAAAAAATATTTCCAAGTCTATGACCTTTCAAAAATAATAAAAATTCCATACGACCATTTTAAGGTATTTTTCTAAATACTTTGGGAGCTAGAAAATGCGGTGGTATTTTAGTAAATAAGCTTTTTTTTTTTAATAGAAAACCACAAAAGTTCCTTATTAGCGGAATGTCCTGTATGTAAGTAAATCACAGGAAACCACAAAGGTTTTCTGGAAACCAGTTTCGTTTCCTTTAGCAGAATGTCCTGTACATAAATAAATTACAAGAAATCACGAATTTTTTCTGGAAACTATTTTAGTTTCTTTTTTGCAGAAAGTCCTGTAGTTAAATAAATCAAAGGAAACCACGAAGGTTTCTTGGAAACCATCATGGTTTCATTTCTGCAAAATGCCACGTACTTAAAGTAAATCACAGAAAACTATAGAAATCATTGTGGTTTTCTTTAGCAGAATGCTCTGTAGCTAAGTAAAAAGAAGAATCACGATAGATGAGTAAAGAAAAAGAAGAAGAAGAAGAAGAAGAAGAAGAAGAAGAAGAAGAAGAAGAAGAAGAAGATCGCGAATCAGTAAAAAAGAAAAGGACTTAAAAGCTACAATAGCGAAATTATTTTGAAAAATGAAAACGAAAATCTAGAAATCACCCACCAAACCCTCATTTCACTCAAAAATCGGCGATTAAATTGTGCAAAACGAAAAAGGAAGATAAAGCTCAAAAATTGTCTAATTTTAGAAAAAAAAGTCGTACAAAATAAAGTATATTGGGCTCAGTCGTGTTTTTGGAATATTTTGTTAAAATGTCGTAGTCCATATTATTTTCCCTTCTTTGAAGACTTAAAATCAAAACCCAATGTGGCTTCATTTAATGGGGCTTATAGAAATATGACCAAATTTTGGGCCAAATTTCAGTAAATATCCCTTTGTCCAATGTTATAGCAAAATGTCCGGTATATATGCTTATATACCAAGTGTAAAATCTTATATACTAAGTATAAAAAATTATATACCCAGTACATTTCAGTACATTAACTAAAATTTATCTACCAAGTGAAAAAATATATATACCTGGACATTTAACTATAAAATTTTAAAAATGGACATGTACTTAATCAAATTTAAAATATTAGTCATCAACCTAAATTTCTCTTATTTAATTGGGTTCTAAATTATTTGGGCCTTAATTGCTCCTATAAGAGAAAGAGAAAAAGACATGGGTAGGACTAATTAGCTCTTGACTATAGATCAAGGTGTCACTGACACTCCTAAAAATGTCATTTTTAAAAAAATTCACAAAAAGGTCATTTTGACCCAAATTAGTTCTACTCATGTTCTTTTCTCTTTTCACAAGTCACAAGAGTGGAAAGGGAGAGTAACATGTGTATGATTAATTTGGGCCTAAATAATTTTTTTAGAGGAAATTTTATTTTATATGGTAAATTTTTTTTTAAAAAAAATTAGATGGTCAAATTTTTTTGAAAATATCACTTATGCAAGTATTAGAAAAGTACTCACTTTTGAAAACAGACTCGTAACCTCAAGTAACTCAATTGGTAACCATACTAGGTTTCTCAAATCCCTTTAAAAATACCAGTTTTGAAAAGAAAAGTGGTATTTTCCAAATAAATGAAAAAAATTGTATACTACTGATTTTTTTTTTTTTTTTTATGAAAATGATATATTTACAAATGAATCTGGAATTTTTCAATTTTTAGACTTTAAGCCTAAATTTTTGTAAGAAGCCTATTTTTTTATTAGTATTTTTTAAAATGAGATTTTTAGGAGTGTTAAATTTTTTTTGATTTATAGTCAAAAGTTTCTTAGAATAACTCTTAAAAATATCATAAATAATTGTAAAAAAAAACTTATAGTCAAAAAGTTTTTAACAGTCTTAAAAATGTAATTATTAAAAAAATTCATAGAAGAAATCATTTTGGCCTAGTCTAGTCCTACAAATTTCCTTTTTCGAGTGGAAAACTAGAGCAAGACCAAACATTAAGAGGCCTTTTTTGATATTTACATGACGAGGAGCTTTGCTACATGCCCAGTGCCCACCCCTTAACCCTCAAAACAAAAAGCTTGCTTTGTTTACTTTTGAGCATCTAGGTGACTAATGTGTTTTGAGGTAGGATAATAATAAATCAAGACTTAAAAGGGGAAAAAAAAATCTAAAAATCCATTGGTAAATCATTGGAGTTGCCCATCGGATGTCCGCCATAGTCTCTCTGTTGCTTCAGTTGGTAAGTGCATACAAATTTTTCATTTTTTTTCCTCCAAAAATAGATAACATCACTCCAACATACTAAAAATGTCACTTTTCAAAATACCCCTTAACAAATCATTTTAGTCCAAATTACCACTAGTCAGGTCCATTTTCCCTTATTTATTACGTAGTATGAAAGTACTGGAATTTAAAGATAAATGAAAAGGTCCGGACGCTTCCAGCCAAGATTGTATTCGAATATTCCAAAAACATAATATAATTCATCATTTTATCTTTAAAGCCTTTTCTAGAAGCTAACCATGCAGAAACTGGTATCTCAGATATCCCAACAATAAGTATCTTACATATGTGGTTAATTCATTTCCTACTGGTGCTAAATTATAGTCTACCTTTTGAAATCCCTGCTACTTATAAAACTCTCCATCGATCTAGGTATATCATTATCGATGTCCGCAAGCCATGCATCTTGCCTGCCATAGTTTTTCTGTCTGCCATATACTGCAATCCATACATGCATGTCAGTTTTATATATATATATATATATATATATATATATATATATATATATATATATATATATATATATATATATATGAGCTCCACTTCATGGTGTATTTTTTTTTATATTATTTTTTTCAATTAAAATTATCACGCAGTTTTTTTACAGTAAAATGTCACAATAAAATGTGAAGAGAGAAAAACATTAAATAATAAACTAGACGTTATACCGCGCTTTGCGCGAGTTGGTATTAATATTACATATATTAAATCTAATTTATAGTTAGGTTCAATGTATTACAATATTAAAGAATGTATTTATCTCTGTATTTATTTTGATGAGATGAATGTTACATAATTTTTTGTTCGATGAACTAAATTTAATATAAAGTATAATATTATATAAAATATTAAATAATGTATTTAATATTATATTTATTTTGATGAGACGAATATAGCACTATTATTTGTTCGATGAACTAAATTTAATATAAGGTATCATTAATATTAAACTAAATATAATATTATATAATACATGTATATATTACAACCAATCATAGCATGAAAAAATAATAATAGGACCAATCATATCGTGAAAAAATTAGGAATTTTCTAAAAATTTTAAAAATAGAATGGTGATCAAAGAAGCTATCAGAATTTTTACACTTTCTCTCTCCTTCAGGCTTAATATATACATAGATAGATATTTATTTTTATTTTTTTTTCGACTACTCAAATTATAATAACCGTTAGATAATATGATCTAACGGTTAAAAAAAATATTTATAAATAGGTAAAAAAAAAAACACCTATTGAATTGATAACCATATATATGCATAATTTAAGGATGGCATATACTTTCACCATTATATATGTATATGCATAATTTAAGGATGTTTTATACTTTCACCATTATATCTCTGCCATATTAGAGGTGGCACCAGATGAATTTATGGACCTTCAAACAAATATGTGGGTTCTGTGTCGAATATAATGGTGGAAAATTCTGCGAATTCTGGCGGTTGTACTTTCTATGACGCAATGATCACGACGAGCCTCCTGTAAGTCACGAAATATACATTATAGAGAACCTCTTGATAATTTAATTGACAAATATGCTTTAAAATATATTAGTTGAATTTCATTCAAAATTAATATTATATCAAAATTATAAAATAAATTTTTTTGGCAGTGTTTGGTAAAAAAAAAAAAAAAAAATCATGATGGTGCCGAGATCATCAAAATTTGATAGAAAATCATCAAAAATTGTCACGAATTTTTGGCAAATTTGCACAACCCAAAATTTATTTTTTCGTTTCACACATAGATTACCTTAAAATATCTAAAAAATTAGTAAGAAATTAACTATTTTAATAAAGCATACTCATAACATTTAAGCATAAAAATTACTAAAGCCAAATTAACGAGCCAATGAAAATCAGATTTGGAGCCTCTGTGTTTCTAAAATATTTTTCTCTTCAAATTAGGATGGGATCTTTGTTGAGATAGAGAGAAACTGAAGAAACATTTAAATGAAAAGATAGGGAAATTTATCACAAATAAATTTTAGGAGTATGCTTTATCATTCAAAGTTTGAATGATAGGGAATATGCTAGTATTAAACATACTTAATTAAAATTTATCACAAATAAATTAATCATATTCACCAATTGAATGATACTAATTCACATACTACATGTGTTGGTATTAAAAATTTGATACAAATTTTGGGATAGTTAACATTATTCTAAACATATATATATGCTAGTATTAAACATACTTAATAAAATTTCTCACTTGCAACAGTCCAAATATTATAGACATGCTTGCGCACAGTTTATACTGTATCTTGCTTTAAGAAATTTTTACTGAGCTTTTGATTGTGATTGAAAATCAACCAACTAGTACTGCTTCTTCTTTTTTAATTAAAATATCGATCATTCTATTTTAATTAGTTAAACTATGTTAGGTCCGTTAATCAGGTATTACCGAATATAATCAATTTTCAATTAATTACGTGAGGTGGTAATGCGAAAATCGTAAAAATAACACAATATATTTTTATTTGGTTCAGTTATCTCCTGATAACCTACGTCTAAGGGGCCACGCCCAGAGAATAAACACTATTAGTAAAGTTTAAATGAGTGCAAACACCAATTTGACTCACACAATAAAAGACTCCCTCTTTTGATTGTCGCAATGTGGATGTATTCCTTCACCAACGTATCTAGCGAGCACCACTCATCTTAGGTTGACTTTGTTCTTCTGAAATCCCTTCAGGTACTTGAAGTCGATCTTCTCCCGAAGACAGTCAGCACCTCTCCCGAAGCACTGTCACTCAAATGACTAGGACAGCTCCTAAGTCTAAAATATGGCTAAAAGAAAAATCTTTCTTTTACAACTGAAAAATACAATAGTGGTCTCTCTACCTAAAGCTACTCTTGAGTGGCCTTTAGATAGAGAAGAGAGCAAGCCTTCACGTGTATATCTGCCAAATAATAATTAAAAGCATTTAACATTAATCAGAAGACTTGCAAGATCAGCTAAGTTTGTTATCAAACTTAGAAAAACGGATCTGGAAAATAACTGCTGATTCTGTCCATGTGTTGCAACATGATCTGTCAACCAGTCATGTTGTAACAGAAAAGGAAACTTTCAGATTATTTTCCTGAAATAAAATAATCAGTTACTCAAACATTTTTGATAACTAATTGCACGAATTAGAGTAACGTTAAACAATGAGAATCAGCACAAATGAGTTAAGGAAACTTCTATAAAAGATATTACACATAAAATATTCATTTAAAGGAATTTCCTTAATGAAAAATAGACATATACTCAAAACCAATTTTGGTAAGAATGACATATACCCAAAACCAATTTTGGTAAGAATCACTTACCCATTCCTACACAATTGAATATGTCTATGCATTAATATAATCAGATTCTAAAGCATATAAAAGAAAAATACGGATTATACTGAAAAATCTAATCAGATCAAATATTTAGTCGCATGTTATAACCAGTCATGTTGTAACATGAAGGTTGCTAACAGATTATTTGCTCTTTCAAACTACTCCCATCCTCTCATTTCTCTCTCTCTCTCTCTCATTTTTTTTCTTTATTCGGTGGGATTTTGTCATTTCTTTTCAATTATTGAGACCTGTTAAAATCTTTTTGGAAAAGAGACTTACATTATTTTATAAGCACTACGTGCTAATGTGCTAATACTGGCGAGATTTCATCTTTAATAAGAGAACCTTTGGTACTAGTTAAAACTAATTAAAAGTTCAAGAAGTGCCATATATGAATAGTCAATTCATCTTTTTTTTCCCCCCCTTTAAATGGGGATACACCTAACTTTAATTAGTTAGAAAAAGACATTATACTCTTCTTACTTGTAAATTAAATGGAGGCAAGTCTGTAATATGTACAACTGTTTCTAACAATAATATAACTCTTTCTTAAGTAGTGTAGGTGTGTTTAATGTGTGTGTATATATATATACTGATTTGAAAGGATTTAACAGCCTATGTGCTTACAGAATGTGAAATAAATCGATGATGATCATCAGACACTAACTTACAAGTTTTATGATTTTAAATAAGATTCCATCATTGGCATGTTACATGTAGACCTCTTAAGTTAATTATTAATAATTTTTTTTTTGAACAATACCTTCTTTTTTTTAAATCAAAATTTATATATTTAGGGTTACCTAAGAAAAAAAAATCATATTTATAAGATTTTGCTTTCAACTACGCACCTTAAACTTTGCGTTATTGACAGAACATAGTCAATAAATTATGTAAAAAAAAACTAAACTTCTATTCTAAGTAACAAAAACAATATCTCTAATTACACTTCTTAAAAAACTTTAACCTCTCTCTAAATAAAAAAAACACTCAATCTTCCTTTACCACTTTTTTTCCCCTTACTTTCTTGATATCTACCCCACCAAAGAGATAGAAGATCCTTTATATTAGCCCAAGATTAGCTAACCCAAGAAAAGGGAGCGGTGAATTGAGTTTTAAAATTTTTTGCGAACTTTTCAAGATAAGCAAGTAAATTATGCAGCTAATGACAATAACAAGTAAAAGTAGCTAAATGACATGCATAAGTTCAAGGTAAATAAATTCAAGAGATATGGATAGAGAAATATCAATACTATTTTTATGAGGTTCAACAAATACGACAGTTTATCTACGTCCCAGGCTCTTGGCAACCCGCTTTGAGCTATCCACTATCGGATAAAGAGAATAAGACCGATTCTTGTACACAATGAGTGGTTTCTCCTTAGGCACACTCACGCCTTTATAATAGCCTTGAATTCGGCTCTATTATGCCTAACTTGGATTATTTAGACTCCAGTGCCAATATCACCTAAACTGGTTGTTTATGAATACGGTGTTAACCTCACCTCACAATTACAATTTAGTTTATGTTGAATCACTCAACTAGAATATCTCTCTAATGAAGATAATTGATACAATGTAAACTTAGAGAGAATAAATGTGAACACAAGATATGATCTAGTTTGGCTCAAGTGATTTTTGTAAAAAAGTGGATTTGAAAGTTTGGATCACAAAAATTGATTAGAATAACTTGAAGATATGATATAAGCAATGTAAGGATGTTCAAAAAGTTGTTTCAAGTATTAGAAAAGTTTCTATTTATACACTTAAATGAAAACAAGCCGTTTTAGACCGTTTGACAGAGATTTTGTCATTTTCAGTAGATCAAAAATGTGTTTTCAGTCGGCTGAAAATACTAGCCATTGATAGTACGGTTCTAATGGTCGAATTCAAAAATCTGTTAAAATTTGGTAGAGAATCGGTAGACCGAAAACCAGAAATCGGTCTGCCGAAAATACCAGAGAGCATGTTTTAATTTTATTTCAAGTCTTCTTCGATTCTTTTCAAAATTGTGACTTCTTAAATTTATTTTTATGAAATATGGATACTATATAAATTTATAAATCAATTTAAAAGTTTGTATAAAATAAATTTCAAACTTTAATTGAAGATAAACTAGTTTAACTGCATTGGTTTGAAATTTTCTTATTTTTATAAAAATTTGAGCCATTAAAATCATATTTTATATAAATAAGTATTCAAATACAAGAACTAAATATTTAACCTTTGCTAGTCTAAGTCTTGTATTCTTATTCTTTGTCTTCAAGCTCTTTTCCATAATCCATCTTTAATGTAATGAAGGAGGGGTGGTAATAGTAGCTGGTATGGCAGCTAGTTAAGAACAATGAAGAAAATGGGTCAAGATAACCCCTAAAGTGGCTGGCTTGGCCTGAATATAAGAGCTGCAACAGCAGTGACATAGAGGGTTTAAACCCTTAACAAAACAAGTTGTCGACTCAAAAACATATTCTGCTGCCCTCCATTCAAAGAGTAATACTAAAAGTCTATTACAATGACCTAAACGACAAAATGGAAAGCCCACATAACAAATGGAACCAAAGAAAACGGGCCCATTGACAATGAGCAAACAAAAGCCCAATAAACTCATAGGTCTACATACTAAGAAATAGTAATAAGAAAACAAGAAGTAGAATGGTCCCTGCATCAGTTCTCCCCAACATGTCGAAGATTCGACCCATAATCTTTAAGAGCAATATCAGCATCATCGGGAGGGAAATATTCATAAAGGTCGGCCACATTGAAAGTTGATGAAATGCGGAAAGATGGAGGCAAGTCAAGAATATACGCATTATCATTGATCTTGTGAGTAATGCGGAAAGGACCATATTTATGGGGTTGAAGCTTGGGGAATGCTTCATTAGACAAACGATGCTTATTAAGATGTACCATGACAAGGTTTCCAACTTGGAACAGCTTGGCGCGACGATGTTTGTCGGCAGTGTGTTTGTACTTCTGGGTGGCTTCTTCGAGACGACGCTTGACCTCTTGGTGGGTGTGACAAACTTGGTCAGCAAAAGTGGCAGCCGACTTGCTCTTTGGTTTAGGAAGAGCAATGAGGTCCAAAGTGTGGTTAGGAGCCTTCGTGTAGACAATGGCAAAAGGAGAGAGACCGGTGGAACGATTTAATTGGCTATTATAGGCGAACTCAGCTTGGGGCAATACTAAGTCCCGTTGTTTAGGCTTGTCACTCGCTAAACATCGAATTATGGAGCCAAGGGTACAATTGACTACCTCAGTTTGCCCATCCATTTGGGGATGATGAGCTGAGCTAAAATTAAGACTAGCATCGAACTTCTTCTAAAGGACACACCAAAAATAACTGACAAACTTCACATCTCGGTCTGAGGTAATAGATTTGGGCACAGCATGAAGTCGAACAATTTTCTTGAAGAACAAAAGCGTAATGTGGACAGCATCAGAAGTCTTTTTGCATGGAAGAAAGTGTGCCATCTTAGAGAAACGGTCGACAACTACAAAGACCGAGTCAACCCCACGTTGAGTCTTTGGAAGACCAAGGATGAAATCCATGCTAAGGTCCTCCCAAATGCTCTCTGGAATGGGTAAAGGGGTGTAGAGGCCGGTGTTTTGTGTTCCCCCTTTGGCTGTTTGACAAATTAAACATCTTTGCACGAAACGAACGACATCTCGATACATTCGAGGCCAATAGAAATGGTCAGAGATAAGAGTATATGTATTTTCTCACCCCGGGTGAGCTGATAAGCCACCGGCATGGAGGTTTCTCAGGATCTTCTCTCGCAAAGAAGTACACAGGATGCATAATTTGTTCCCTTTAAACAAATAGCCATGTTGAACATGCTAATCATTACAAGGTACTTTAGTCGTACAATTTGCCCATATAGTATGAAAATCTTCATCAGTTGCATATAGATTTTTGAGCTCCTCAAAGCCGATGATCTCCATATGTAAAGTGGTGAGGAGGTAACTACGACGGCTAAGAGCATCAGCCACCTTGTTTTGTGTCCCAGAGCGATAACGAAAAACAAAGGTGAATCGTTGAAGAAATAACACCCAACGAGCATGCATACGACTAAGATTCTTTTGGGAATTAAGGAACTGTAGAGTATGATGATCACAATGCAAAATGAACTCTCCCTATAGTAAATAGTGCTCCCAATGCTTTAACGCACTTATCACAGCATAATGCTCTTGTTCGTAGGTCGACCATTTTTGTCATGCATCACTAAGCTTTGCACTGAAATACTTGATGGGTCGGCTATTTTGTGTAAGGACAGTGCCAATTCTCAACACGGAGGCATCTGTCTCAATCTCAAAAGGTTGTTCAAAGTTTGGGAGGGCAAGCACTGGGGCGGAGCTAAGCTTTTCTTTTATCAAGTTAAAGCTAGCTTGTTGTTCATCTCCCCAATGAAAATGTCCCTGCTTCAAACAGTCAGTAATAGGAAACATTAAAGAACTGAAGTTTCGAATGAACCTGTGGTAGAAGGTGGCTAAGCCATGAAAGCTCCTAACATCATACACAGAAGTAGGGATTGGCCAATCACGTATAGCTTGCACCTTTTGCTCATCGACTGAGACCCCATCTTTGCTAACAATATACCCCAGAAACAAAAGTTTCTCGGTAACAAAGTCACAGTTTTTGAGGTTCAAGTATAACTTGTTTGCTTGCAGAGTATCAAGGACAACCCTAAAATAAACCAAGTGCTCGTCAAAAGATTTGCTAAAGACAAGAATATCATCAAAGTATACAACCACATACTTGCCTGTGAAAGGCTTGAGAACTTCATTCATCAACTGCATGAAAGTGCTAGGTGCATTGCATAGGCTAAATGGCATCACTAACCATTCATACAAGCCGTCTTTAGTTTTGAAAGCCATTTTCCATTCGTCGCCCAGCTTGATACGAATTTGGTGGTAGCCACTTCGGAGGTCTAGCTTTGTAAAGGTAGTGGAACCCGCTAAACTATCTAACATGTCTTCTAAGCGAGGAATGGGAAATCTATACTTGACAGTAATCTTATTCACTGCCCGACTGTCAATACACATTCGCCACGAGCCATCCTTCTTTGGGACTAATAGTGCTGGAACTGCACATGGGCTCATACTAACACGAACAAGATGTTTGTCAATTAATTCATCGACCAAACCTTGTAAAATCTCATGCTCTCGAGGGCTCATGCGGTAATGGGGAAGATTAGGGAGGCTAGCACCTGGGGTAAAATCAATTTGATGTTAGATTGAGCGCATAGGAGGTAGCTCACTAGGAAGTTCATCAGGGGAGAGATCGACAAAATCAGCCAAAAGGTCTTGTACTAATGGTGGAGGTGCATTATTAGAAGAGGTTGGACCTTTGAGCAAAAGAGCTATAGTTGTGTCACATTCTCTCATATGCTTTGTGAATTCAGCTCCAGAAACAGTGAGCAAAACAGGTGAGGGACTCTGGATTGAAGGCAGCTTCTCGAGTGTGCGAGTTAAAGGCATTAGAACAATCTTCTTAGCATGCCAACCAAATGTATAAGTATTGGATTTTCCGTCATGGAGAGTTAAGACATCAAATTGCCATGGGCGACCGAGCAGAAGATGGCATGCATCCATGTCAATAACATCACACACAATTTCATCTTTGTAGAATCGGCCAATAGAAAACGGAACACGGCACAAGTTGGTTACCTTGTATTCGGTACCTTTTTTTATCCAACCAACTTTGTAAGGGCAAGGGTGCGGTTCGGTCTTCAAGCCCAAAGCCTTCACAAGGGCAAGAGATAGGATGTTCTCACAAATGTTCTCACAACTCCCACTATCAATAATGACTTCACAAACTTTACCACTAATGGTACAATGGGTGCAAAAAAGGGAATGACGTTGGTTGAGGGAATGACCTTTTGGTGTGAGTAAGAGACGGTGGATAATACAAATAAGAGGTTCTCCTTCATCTCCCTCAACTACTTCAGTGGTATCAAATCCATCCTCAACGCTTTCAAATCCAAGGCTACAAGGTTTTTCAGTAGGATCAACGACGGCAGCAACTAGTCATTGCAGGCATTCATTGGAGTGATGGCCTGGTTGTTGGCAACGATAACACTTAATTGGAGGGGGTTTAGTGTATGGGTTAGGCTTAGGAGGGGGTTGCTGGGGTCGGTTTGTGGTAAAAGAAGGGCCACCAATTTCTGGTTTTTGTGTGAGAGGTAGAGGTCAATTGGATGGTGTGTTTGGTTGGACAGACTTCTCATGAGGGAACTCGGGGTCTAAGTGTCAGGCAGTTGAAGGGGTACGGGAGGATTTGAACAAGAGAGCCTCGACTTTGGTAGCGAGATCAACTGCTGTAGACAACCTCCAAATGTTTTTGAGAGCCAATTGATCCTTAATAGGACCATTCAATCCATTAATAAACCGAGCCACAACATGTTGTTCGCTTTCATTCAAGTTGTTTCGAGCATTCAACCGATAGAATTCTTCAGTATAACTATTTACAGAACGTCCTCGTTGCCGACAATTTTGGTATTGTTGATACAAAATCTATTTATAGTTGAGTGGAAGAAATCGATTTCGCATCAATTGTCTCATACGTGGCCAAGTCCTAATTAGTTGTTTTCCTTGTCCCCGGGATTAATTTATAATTGTTCCCACCAAACGGAAGCACTGCCTTTTAGTTTATAGGCAACCAATTTCACTTGAATATCCTCTGGCACCCACATACATTCAAAATAATTCTCCACACTATGTATCTAATCCAAAAAACTTTCAATGTCCATATGCCCATCAAAACTTGGCAAATCAAAGTTCAATTGGTAGCCAGAGTTATAAGCAACATGTCGAGGGGGAAGAAAATTATACCGTGGTGGTCTTGGAGTTGTTGGAATGGTATCGGCCGGCATGGCGGTAGGGTAAATCTATTGTTCGATCTCGTCTTCGGAATTTGACCCAAAGAAAGGGTGAGCAGTAGTGGTATGATCCTCATCATCACTGCCGATGTATGTGGGTTGAGGAGGAAGAGTGTGGTGGCGTTTGGGTGGTTTAGGTGGTGGGTCAGGTGTGGGGATGGCAGGGTGAAAAGTTGAATGATAGTGAAATTTAGGTGGAGCGTAGTGGAAAAGAGCTGGCAAAGGTATGGTGGTGGGTTGGGTAGTGGTGGGTTGGGCGGTGATGGTGGTGGTGGTGGTGGTGGTGGTGGGTGGTGGGTTCTGTATGGGTTGGGAAGAGGAAGGAGAAAGAGTAGTTAATAATTGATCGAATTTAAGGGAGAGTGCGTCTACCTTGGATTCGAGTGTAGTGACGGCTGCCCAAAGTGCTTGGTTATTGCCGTCGAGCTTGGTACTGTCATCTCTGGCCATCACACACAAAGAATGGACCTTTAGGATCTGATACCAAACTAATGAAGGGGGGTGGTAATAGTAGCTGGTATGGCAGCTAGTTAAGAACAATGAAGAAAATGGGTCAAGATAACCCCTGAAGTAGCCGGCTTAGCCTGAATATAAGAGCTGCAACAGCAGCGGCACAGAGGGTTTAAACCCTTAACAAAACAAGTTGTCGACTCAAAAACATATTTTGCTGCCCTCCATTCAAAGAGTAATACTAAAAGTCTTTTACAATGACCTAAACGACAAAATAGAAAGCCCACATAACAAATGGAACTAAAGAAAATGGGCCCATTGACAATGAGCAAACAAAAGCCCAATAAACTCATAGGTCCACATACTAAGAAATAGTAATAAGAAAACAAGAAGTAGAATGATCTCTGCATCAGAATGTCTTGTGATCCTTTTAATTTAGATTACTATACACTCAAGTAGATTATTAGTTCTTAATCATATGTTTGTTAATTTCAAAACATGAGTATAAAATTGATGATATAAGGCATGAGTCAATACTTTCTTGATCTCTTAGATCATCAATGGTAAGATTTTCCTTTTTTTTTTAATGTTCTTTTTCTTCAATAATCCTTTCATTAGTGTCATGAAGGTCTTTGTTCTCATAGATTAAATTTCATAAGCATTTTCTTATACTAGATTTAATTGGATCTTCGAAGGTTATATTTATTTTAATTATTTTTCTTTAATTTTTGTGATTTTCTTATAAATTTAAACATTCTATGATTCGGATATAAAAGAAATTCATCATAGAAACTTCATTATTCACGAAAATACGACTCTATTAGGGTTGATGTTATAGATGATGAATGAACAACTCTTACTACTATGTTTAGTAAAACTTTGAATCTGTATCTTCAAGGTTCATTAGCTCTTTGTAGAAAATAATTATAAGTTTATTGTGGGTATCATAAACTCAGTTGGCCTTATCTGTCCAACAACGTTATTGCTAACTATGTGAATTCTGTTTACAGATACTAGGGGCGGCTATCTTATGTTTTATTTTTTATTCCCAAAATCAAGCGGCACATATTCATACTATACATAGTTTTTTCTGAAATGATGTTTTAGCTCTTATTATAGACAACAGTTAATTACAATAAATAATTTCCTTTTTTCGAAAAAAAAAAACTCTCTAAATGATAGTCTTTCTTTCTTTTTTTTTTTTTTTTGGGGTACGACAAACCGTGAAGTTAGTACTTCGAAGTACATACAGTACTGGAGGACCGTACAAATCATTGTTCCTATATATACTCAGCATATTTAATTTGATAATCTCAATACAATATACGAGTGGGAAAATTTAATGGTTTTCAGTTGTACAGAAGATCAAGCAATAGAGTTATGTGGTCTTTTAACGTAGCATCAATTGAATTATATGATATAACTTTCGAACGTGGTCAATGGGGCTAAATAATCAATATAAGCTTTGATCGTTCGTTTGGATTTTCCAAATTAATTAGAGCTAACTTTGCCAAATCTCGAACAGAAAATAAGACATGCCGTGGCTGGTGAGACAAGGACTAGCTGTTTGACATGGACCAAGGACTGCTTAATCTTGATATGAGTCTCAGATAATTTAGAGCTTTGCTTGGTAACTGGAATATTCTCTCGTTTGAATTTTCACCAACTTGGTGCACATGTACTTGAAAATCCTAATTCTTGGGAACATAAAATGTAAATATATTTTTGGTTTGGTTGGCCTTTATATCAATTAATTTTCTTCATTATTAGAAAAACCACCTTTCACAACGTCATTTTATATGTGACGTTTATTAGATATTACATCGTTTGCCAAAGCAATGTGTAGGTGACTGCCATAGTAAGTGCAGGATTTTCACGTCATTTATAAAGCGACATCGTATGTCGACGTTGTGGGTTTACGATATCACTTCTTAAGCGACGTTGAACGTCGTAGACCTATGACGTCGCTTTGTAAGTGACGTTGTAGACATACGATGTCGTTTTATGAGCGATGTGAAAACATATTCCAAGGATTTTTTTCAATTTATATTCGTTAAACCCTCTGGATTTCATTTACATTGAAACAAAATTATAATTTTTATCGAACCACATAGCAGACAACATCAGAACCACATCAACCTATGTACATATAAATCTCAAAAGTTCCAACATCAAATACCCCCCAAAAGCGTAAAATAAGTTTCATTACTAAACTACTAATAACTAGGTCTTGGAATCAATACGAAACTACATCAACCTATATTCATATGAAGTCCTAAAATCTATAATTCAACTAAGAAAATACGGAGAACCTTGTCAGATGAGATAATCCAAAAGCTCAGCAACCCATTCTTCACGAACTGCATAAAAAACACATATCTATCAAATCATAGTTATAGTCCCAAACTACAAAAAACCTAAAAACACACATTTATTAAATCATAAGAGCATTAAAAATGATAATAAAAAAATATTAAAAGTTACACAAAATATGTAGAAATCACTAAATGATCAATCCAATTTTCAACTGCAACAAACAAACAATAACATATATTTAATTTTTTTATTTTTATTTTACATTAGAAAATACAAAAAATTACAAAAAAAAGTCTAAAATGTCAATTGTAAAAAATAAAAAAATCTAAACATAAAATGAAACTTAAAATTTAATATGTAAAAAATACAGTTGTATATATATATATGCTGCCAAATGGACTTAAAATCTGAAATATAAAAAGCAAAAAAAAAAAGAAACAGTTTTAATTTACAAAAATAAATTTTTTACACCCTATTCAAATATACAACAACAACAATATATAACAACAAAATTTTCACATCATGGAGGAAAAAATTCAAAATATCCTAAATCTTAAATTTAAACTAAAAGATCTAATATTTTACAAAAATATTCAGTTAAAATCAAATTTCATGGCTACATTATATAAAATCTAGTAAAAAAATTGAATATTTTAAGCTTAAAGTACCTTACATCGCCGAAATCTATGGTGAAAATGGGGAGGGGCGCGGCGGCTGCTGTGAAAAGAAGGAGAGACTACTCTCCTTCGAAATGAGATCTGCATAAGAACCTTAAGAAAAAACAAATAAAAAAAATTCTTAAATCTTAAATCTAAACTAAAAGATCTAACATTTGGCAAAAATATTCGGTTTAGATCAAATTCCATGGCTACATTATACAAAAATCTAGTGGAAAAATTAAGTATTTTAAGCTTAAAGTACCTTAAATCGTCAGAATCTATAGTGGAAATGGGGAGGGGAGCGAGGTCACTGTGAAATGAAGGAGAGACTATTCTCCTTCGAAGTGGGATCTGCATTAGAACCCTAACAAAAAATAAAATAAAACACTATACGACGTTGCGCCACGGGTGACATCATTAATCCCTTTTTCACGTCGCTTTAAAAGCGATGTGGTTAACTTATTTAAAAAAATAAATAAAAACTAAAATTTGAAATCATATAAAACAAAAAAAATAAAAAATTTAAAAAATATATACAACGTCACTTTGTAGGTGACGTGGTAAACTTATATATAAAATAAATAAATAAAAAATAGAAACCGAAATTATATAAAACAAAAAAAAAAATAAAAAAATTAAAAAAATATATACAACGTCACGTTAAAAGCGACGTCGTATAGTAATTTTCAACATTGCATTTTATGCGATGTGATATACCCATTACGTCGCTTTTCCAACGACGTGTGCCTTTCTACCTCGACACTGAAAATGCGACGTAAAAGGCGCAATGCTCTACTATGTCACTCTTTCTATGACGTTATAGGCCACATTTTTTCCACGTCATGCGACTTCTCTAAACGACGTGGAATATGGTGACGTTGTAGCCCCTTTTGTAGTAGTGCTTATAATAATATTCCAAAATGTATAATATTATTTTCCTATGAATATCTTGATATGTCTAGTTCAATTAGTCTAATCTTTGATGAAAATTCAAAGAAAAGTGTGATCCATACGGTAGTATGGTTTAGGTAGTAGTGTTAAGTATATGTTTTGACTTTAAGATTAATTTGAATCTTGTTTTGATTACTAATAAGTCCTTTGAAAAATTAAATAAGGAATTATAGCTAGTACTCTATAGACGTATGTGACCAAGTTTTCAACTGATGATGAGAGGTAATCAAGGATGTGGGTAAGAAAAATTTGACCGAAAGTTTTAATCTCACATATGTATATATACGTGTACGTACTGCGTTATAACTTTGACCCATGTATAATTACTAAATTTGTCCAATTTACATTATTCTGTTTTGTGCATGAATATCTATTTTATGTGTTTTGTTGAAATATGTTTATGAATTTTAATTACCCTAAAAACTTTGTGCTATGTTAGATTTCTAGGGAGTGATATCAGATTTAATATTTTGCGCAGGAATATGTTATGAGTATCTATAATCTAGAAGAAAAAAAATGTAGTGGGATTTGCCGACATCATTGTAATGACATGGTACTCGCTGAAAATTTGTGCTCGATCGAGACTATGAATTTTCTATACTAGACTTCTTTTGGTTTATACATTTTTATAGATTATCTTCTTTCTCAGTTGTGGACGTTCGTGAGGAAATAATAAAGACACTTGTGGAACGTATGAAGCAAGGTGTGTGAAAGAGAAAGTGGAGTCGTGGACCCAGTAACTCAGATAGCACAATAGAATGCTTCATTAAAAACCGCAAAAGAAGAACTGGACTAATTTTTATTGTCGTTTTTCCATTAATAAGAACCACATTGTTAATTAAAATGCATTAATCAAAGTCTCCCCATATCCGAGGTAAACAAGAAGGAAAACCTAAGAGTCTATTCAAAATTATTTTAAATGAAAAATATAACGAATATTGCATTCATTCACTTTTATGATGTTTATCTAATACTTTGATTCTATATGTAACATGTGATTTGTCTTGTTTTAGGTGACTTAGCTATTAAGTTGTCACAATTTTTTTAAAAAAAAAAACAAATTACCGATATAATGCGGCAAAAAACTCTAGAACTAACTAGACTAGCTATCTCGGAAGGAGGCAAATATTCAAAGAGTTCCATTTTAGAGTTTACTAGAATTAATCGCTACATCATGAAGCTAGCTAGCCAATTACAAATCAAAATAATAAAAAAGAGTAAACGACAAGGTATAACATATTTGGGAAAATGGGGACCATTATGAACGTTCCAAAGTATTGGTTTTTTTTTTTTTGATAATGAAAGTATTGGTTTATATTGGGTACCAGATTGCTAGTCGAACCCCTTTATTTAAAGTCATAAAACAGACAAATATTTTTCTATAGAATGTGGACAAAACAGCACATGAGAATTATCGTTATGGGAATGAGATTAATCATATTGTAAGAATATTTATTTATGACCACTTATGGAATGATATTGTGATTTAGGAGTTGGTGAGCTATTCACTTAGACGTCCTTGTTTGGACCCGTTGGAATATGTGGGTTTTATACGTAAGACGTTCTAGAAGCCCACCTATTCATAACCTACTTTTTCTTCATACATGCATAGTACCAAAAAAGTAAGTTCACAAAATTTTGCCCAAGTACTTTGTTCAATTGTTTTTCGGTGTTGCAAAACAACAAAAACAGAAAAAAAAAAAAAGAGAAACAAAAAAGAGACTTCTTTGTTTTGGGGCACTTGAGGCATGATTGAACGAAATCACGACTGTTTCATTTCTTTCCTTTCTTTCACAATTTGGTTTCCATGACCAAAAGTCACTTGCTTGAGCAAGAATTACTAAGCCCTGTACATCATGTAACAGTCGTAATTTTTTTTTTCCTATGCTACATTTATCATATTTATCTATCAAATACTAATTAAATAACTAATGGAGTGTCTAAATAGTCGACATGTCACATAGTGTTAAAGGAGTACGTGTTTTTTTTTTTAATATTAATAAAGGAGTCTCAGACTAATCAATGTTAGGAGATAGTCACTTATTTAGAATAACTATGCTAACTAACACGATATACATTTAACTTGGGTCGTTAATTAATCCTTTGTTAAAAAAATTAGTTTCCTTAATTACCCCAAAAATGGACTCAAAACACGACACGTCAATGGTAAGCATATATATGACCTATAGCTATCATTATTCTTTCTTAATTAACAAAGAAAAATACATTAGAGATTGAGAAATTTTCCAAGAAAACAGAGAATATTGTTGAATCATATATTATGTATAGATTATATGTAAACTAATACATTTTCAATCTTTCTGGGTCAAGGACGACGCTAATGAGAATCTTATACACGCAGCTTTTTATTTACTCGCGGGCAGAAAGAAAGGTTTATAATTAATGAAGCTTCTGATCATTTGTTGGTATATAGAAAATAATTTTAAAACTAATTAAATATTTTTCTATTTCCATTAACATGTCCATACGTACATATAACTATAAATTTGAGTATGTACACTATTGGGCAAGCCTTGGCCGTACGTTTGCAGCTTTGCCTGACTTTTTATGGCATGGAGAAAACAATAAATTAACCAAATGCAACAACTTTTTCCTTGGTGTTTTTTTTTTTTTAACAACATTTTCCTTGGTTTTTTTTTTTTTTTAATGTATTTTCTAAAATAGTAAACATTTTCAAAGAGTTGGTATTTATGGCTCGATATCTTATTAATTTTTGTTTAATTAGTATTTTACTCCCGTAACGTACCCGAATTCAATTCCTGACCAAATACTTGTTCTCAGTCTATAACTGTTCATAAAATAAACAAATGAAAAGTAGATGCATGTTGCACGTTTGAAAATAGTACAAGTGATCGTTTTACACAATTCCTTGGCAACACAACAGAGACATATCGAATACATATTAGAAATTTAAGTACGTGCGGCTGCTGGAGGAAAAGATCAGTGCCATAATTCAACAGGTTGGTGAACGATCCTTTAGTCCTGGGACTAGCTATATATATATATATTGATCTTGATCCTAATTCAATTAGTTTTCTCTTTAACTCAAATTAAAACGACGTACCTGCTCTGGGAAGCATATCATATTTATGTTACTCATTGTCAACTTAACTAAACTTTGTCACATAACCCAATCAAAGTAGTTACAATTTTAAGAAAAAATAGTTAAATTAAAAAAAATATATGTTAGTGTGTCTCTTTTGAAAATGGTGCATAGAAAATTTATTAGGTTAACATAATACAAGATAAGAAAAATAAATAGACATTAGGAGATTTTTATTCCGATCTTAGCTTAAATACCCCAACTCGGGGATAAACATTAATTTTTCTATGATTTATGACTTCAAAATTAAAAACTCTCGTTATCCAAAACATTCATCATTAGAAAACAAGTACTTAAGGTCGTATGAACAAGCACTAATTATGTGCGTATTAGCTTGTAATTAATTATGGTCTTGTTGTTAGATCCCTAACTTATTACTAGAAAGTAGGAAAATAGGCTGCATCCTTTTGTTTTCTAGTGTGTCAAACAGCTAAGAATGCATCAATTCTTTGTTTTTTTTATATTTATTTATTGGGAATTATTTTAATATTGGTTGGTGAATGATCTTAGTCAAGTGGGTATTTTTATGTAAATCAATAATAGTAAGGCTGTTTTCTGTTTTTGTATTTAAATATATCATGATGATCAACTATCTTACGGAACAAATAATTGTTTTTTTTCAGTTAGGAAGAGATGCTTTCGTATCTAAATTTCTGGAAAAGAAAATTCTCAATCACCTCCATACCTTTTACATCAAATTTTCTTTAATTATATACATAGTATGCTCCAAAACCATGCTTGAGAGTTCAATTTTGTCAATATTTGCACAAAGTTTTTATTTTCATTTTTTAGGTTTATAGTTAATTTCATTTCAATCACATGTTAATTTGGATTACTGGAATATTTGGAAGATTATGTATGTGTGTATATATATAATATGTACATTTTTTATATGTAACTAGCTATATCTCTCGCACATGCACCATGTTTTTGTTTAGAATCTTTTATAAGGACCGGCAGATCAATTAGCTACCTACTCCTAGTAAAAGCATTGAAAAGAAGAATGTGACAACATTTCTTGTTAATTTAGAAAATAAAATCTTAAAGAATTATATAACGAATATATATATGTATATATCTATCACAACGTAATATGAATACATACATCTATATCCTTTAGTTTAATTTCTATCTAGTCAAAATATTCTCATATGAACTTATCGATTCATTCCTCTACTCTTTGCAAGGTTATACGGTTATACAGAAAATACGTATAATGGCAATAACGATATTAACTGTAATATTTTATACCATATGACTGTAACTAAAATATTAATTTGCACGCGGATGAAGAGCTGATCTCATTGATGATCGATGGTTGCATTATTTTTTTAACATAGGTAGTACCTAGCTAATAAATGTTGGCCCAGGTCCTTGTTTTTAATCAACTTGGAAACATAAAATGCTATCTTTAATAATGATATATTAATAAAAGGAATATGATGAAAAATGTGACTCGTTTAAAGTTTAAACTACGATTTTCCCAAGTCCCAAGTAATAATTAACGTAACCAGTAAAAATCCAAATGATTTTTAATAAGGACATGCAGTACAAGCTTTTTCTGATTTTTTTTTTCGGGTCCCCGACAAAATTGATTATCCAGATCTAGAAAAAAAAATATATAAATAACTCTTTGTTTCCCCTTGAAAAAAAAAAAAAGAGAATACAACTCTTGCTTCATGTAAAGTTTCACGTAAAATTTAGTAACACAATATCATGAACGTAATTTGCGTAAAAACAAAATGTAATTACTATTAGACACGATTGGATGGTGTTACTTCATTGTTGGTGGGTTTTGTCCGTGAGCCAACTTGTGTCATGCCTCTGTTTAGTCCTAGTGGAGCCCGACACCCATATTTAATGTGGATGAGTTGTTCATATAGCTTTGAAGAAAAATATAGACGAAACTTTTACCAAGTACTATTATGGAGCATCGCTGTGGTACTTACCAAGAAGTCTCCAATGAAGAAGTTACTCAAGAAAATGGCCTGCAGGTCAGTACCAAATGAGCACCAAATTAGAGAAAATGCATGTATGATTTTGGCAATTAGTGACAACTTACCTCCATTCTAAAAAAGAGAAAGTATTTATAATAGTCTCGTAGTTCCCTTACATCCTATGGTTGATTACTGCATGCGTCCCATATCCTCTTAAATTTGGACTTGTCAGCACATGGACGGCTCCCATAAAGCTCCATGTGTACTTCGACGTATATGCACTTGGTACCTTTAGACCACATATATACGAACAAGATGTATACTTGATGTTGATTCATGTTTTGTATTATTAATTTTATACTTATATTTTGAAGTCAACAAATATATGATTAGGAACTAATAATCTACTTGAGTGTATAGCAATTTAAATGGAAATGATCACAAGACATTCAAGATAGATTACGGAAAAGAGCTTGAAGACAAAGATCAAGAATATAAGACTTAGGTTAGCAAAAGTTAAATATTTAGTTCTTATAGTTGAATATATGTTTACTTATTATAAAAATCCGGTTTTTAAAGGGGCAAGAAGGTCATTTGACCAGATAATTTTTTTTTTTAAAATTTAAATATATATGTATGTATGTATATATATATATATTTCTCTCTCCTCTCTTCTCTCTCCCTCCCGTCGCCCTCTCTCTCTCTCTCGGTTTCACTCTTGGCCGGAAGGAGCGGAAGCCGCTGCAACAGCTGCAGGCCCCGTCGCGCCCAGCCTCCGACCGGCAAAGACTCCCTGTGCCGCTTGGAAGCTGCGCCGCCAGTCCCCAGTCACTGCCGCCGCCTGGTTCGCCGGAAAACGCCATTAATGGCCATTTTAGATTTTTGGCGAATATTCTAGCCACCATTTGACCCCAAACTGGTCCCATTGGATTCGTATCGTCGCAAGGATCGTCAAGGTATATATATCTCAATCCTATACTGTCCGGATCAAAAGATGCCATTTTTGGGTATTTTGAGTTTAAGCTTGATTTTTTTAATCCGGCCGTTGGATTGTGTTTTTGACCTCATTTTTAGAATGTACTCGGAAAATGGAGAAGTTTGATATATATATATATATTGTGTTGTTTGGTGATCGGCACGAAAATCGAGATCGGACGATCGAGATTTTTATCTCGTTTTACGTGTCACTGGTCCGGTGTGGACTCGGACCTGAATTGGATAAGTTATATGTCTAATCTGACTATTTTGGGTGCTAGGAATTCAGTGAAGTGGTCCGTTTGCAGAATTGAAGCCCCGGTGAGAAGTTGACTTTTCGCAAGAGGACGATCGAGGGCTCGTAATTAGTTCCCGATCCTCCAGGCGATCGTCAATGAAACCTTGAGGACTCAATAGCGTGGTATCACTATTCCGGTGAGGTAGGGGTTCAGTTACCTTCATTTTATACCCTTTTTGAGTTAAAACTTATTTTCTATAATATATGAGAATAAGTGTGTTTTTAATTATTTGAATTATATATGTGATAGAATCTGGTTGTATGATATATATACTGTACTGCTCTGGGAATTTGCTATGTGCAGGTTATTTTGGGTATATTAAAATAGGGCTGTTATACTGTCCATTTTTCTATAAAATCCTATTATGCGTATTTTACTAAAAAACTAGAGTACATTAGTTTTAACACTTCAGTTCTGTATTGCACGTGTCATAGGATCATACATGAGCACCGTGTTAGCATTGTGGGTTTACAGTGTGGCGCTGCGTGCCCCACCGTCGGTGCAGAGTCCGTAAAACCACGCGGAGTTTGTTCTTCTGATTACCTCCCCATTTAGTAGGCATAGGCAATTCGGTTGCCCCTCCAGGTTTGGTAGGCCACACACGGGTGTCCCCTCCGGGTATGGGCTTAGGTGTCAGGTAGGCTGTTAGGTAAACTTAGTGCCATCATACTGGGTTTCCACAGATGAGAGGATGTGAGCTCATGGGTATGGGTTGATTTGTGTCATGTGCATATGGATTGATGTTTTTGATTACACTGTTTTATATATATATGGGTTTCTGGTTTGAATTATATATATATGTGTGTGTATGTTTTAGATTTGAACTAACCATGTATGAATTTTTCATCACTAAAATGTTTTCGATCGAGGTAATTGTTTTTCTACTGGGCATTGTATACTCACCCCCTTCCTCCCTTTCTCAGGTGGTGTCCAGTGCAATCTCGAGGATCAAGAGGAGTAAGAGGCCATATTGACTGTAGTTCATTTTTTGGTAATGCTAGAAGTCTATTGTTATGGTGTTTAAACTGCTTGGGGTTTTGTATTAGCATTGAACCAAGATTACTACTTTCTAATTTGTCTGTGAACTTATGTATGCCATTCTGGGATTTAACTTTTGTTGTGGATGATGCTTAGATTTCTATTTGATTTCCTGTTTTTTAATTATTATTCGGTCTATGTTTAATAGTGTATACGAACTGTAGAAGAGGTTCACGGGGTGAAATTCTAAATATTTTATTATAATGGACTGTTTACAAAACTAAAACTTTTTAGACATTTTTCAAATTAATCAAGGAATTTCCCATCTTTATGAAATTCTCCTTATGCCACTTGCCCAGGTTTTGGGTCATGATACTTATAATATACTCTTAATGGCTCAAAATTTTCTAAAAATGGAAATTTTCAAACCAACATAGTTAAATTGATTTATCTTCAATTAAAGTTTGAGAATTTATATTACATAATTTTTTAATTTATGATTTTCTATAGCATCTATATTTCATGAAAATTAATTTAAGAAGTCATAATTTTGAAAAGAATTAAAATTATCTCAAATTAAATTAAAAATTTCCATTCTGAAATTTTTTCGCAGACCGAATCCTATTTTCGGTCTACCAATTTTGCAACATTTTTAACAGCTTTTTAAATTCGACCGTTAGGACTGTACTACAAACAGCTACTTCGTGGGGGTCTACCAAAAACTCATTTTCGATCGACTGAAAACAATAGATTGTCTATCAAACGGTCTAAAATGGTTAGCTTTTATCCAAGTCTATAAATAGAAGTATTTTTAAGACTTGAAACAATTTTTATATATTCTTACATTGCTTATATCTTATCTTCAAGTTGTTCTAATCAATTTTTGTGATCCAAACTTTCAAATCTATTTTTTTACAAAATCTATTAAGCCAAACTAAATCATATCTTGTGTTTATATTTATTCTCTCTAAATTTACCTTGTATCAAACATCTTAAATCGAGAGAGAGTCTAGTTGAGTGATTCAACAAAAACTAAATTATAATTGTGAGTTGAGGTTAGCACTGGATTCATAAAAGACCCAGTTTAGGTGAGATTAGCTGAGTCTAAACATTTCGTGGTTAGGTATGATAGAGCCAGATTCAAGACTATTATAAAGGTGCGAGTGTCCCTGAGAAGAAATTACTCAGTTTGTACAAAGGGTCGGTCAAGCCCATATTCTTGATCCGATGGTAGAAAGCTCGAAGCATATTGCCAAGGTCCGGAGACGTAGACAAACTGTTGTGTTAGTTGAATTTCTTAAAAGTAGTATTTGCACTTCTCTATCTCTATCTCTTTAGTTTATTTACTTTGAGTTTGTGCATGTTATTCAGCTATTTCTACTTGATATAGTTATTTCTTGCATAATTCATTTGCTTATCTTGAAAAGTTTGCAAAAGTTTTTAAGACCCAATTCACTCCTTCTTGGGTTAGCTAATCTTGGAATAATACGTAAAAGAATATTCTTATATGATGATGTGATCAGGTGATATTCTTATATTGAGTGATTGAATATAATTTGTATTGTGCGGGTTGGTCATAGACTCATAGTACTACAAAACCTCACTCAGACAATGCTACTTAGACCTAAGTTCAGTCGAAATTACCGTCTAAGTAGTAAAAACTAGTGCCTAGACACCCTTTCCAACAGAAGCAATGTCTACGTACAATTAATATGGGCATGTGACTATAAAACTTCACGTTTTCCACCTCTACGTATAACAATTCATGATTTAATTTGGACATGGGTTCTATCTATGGGAACCAAAGTCTAGGTGCCTATATATACCAGTGACATAAGTTTTACCCTTCTCTACAAATAATGCCCAAATTAAAGGCCTTTGGCTCCTCTCTGTCCATGTCGAGTCCAAGCTACCCATTCTCTTTATTTTTCTCCAAAAATATCATTTTAGACGTTGAAGAATCGATGTCCACGTAAATAAAGACATGGGGGCCGTTTGGTTCGCCCATTCCATTCCATTGGAATGGAAAATCTATTTGAATGGGTGTTTGTTTCAACAACTCTAAATTTTTCATTCAAATGGTCTTTTAGAATGAGTGTTTATTTCAACAATTTAGTTTTTTCATTCAAATGGTTCATCAGTCACGTTAACCATTAGGAATGGATTTTTGTGTCTTGGATGAGAATGGAGGGGAAGAGGTGTTTTTGAATGGTCCATTCCAATACTCCCATTCTAATTATAACCCATTCCACTATTTTTTCTATTCAAATGTCTTTCATTCTAATTATAACCCATTCCACAATTTCCATTCAAATAGGCGAAACAAACGGGGCCATGGTCATTTTACCCCTTTTTTCACGCCAAAATGCCTCTATATATACATCAAATGCGTGCCAGCTGACGTCTTGGAAGTCTACTTACATGTCAATTGCTACAAAACCGATGTCTAATTGTAGACTTATTACAACTGCCACTAATCGACATCTAAGTACTATGTTGTAGCAGTGTCGTTAATGGTCATTCAGTCTATTTCGATCATATTGTTTCTTTCTTATTTACAAGTTGCATCAAGCAATTAAGTGTTCGGAGAGATCAAATGTTATATCCCCGATCACTCCTTAGTTGAAGCTTTGAACCCTCATTTATCATATATTAGTATATATGAGTGATAAGTGTTAATTTTACACTTAAATGATAGTTATTTTTCATGCTACTTTATGAGTTTATGTGTCATTCTAAGGCTAATTGTGTTGTTATTGTATTTATAGGTGATTTGGAGGTAAAATGATGAAAAGGAGCTGAAACGGATCAAGAACAAATGAAAACAAGCGAAGTTGGATGAAACAGGAAAACCGAAACAAAATAGAGGTTTGGTGCTCCAGCGCCCAGCTGTTTTCAGATAAAAAAAAAATAAAGTTCCAGAATGCAGAGGTCGCGACGCTAGTCTTCATGAGCCGCTGTGTCGAAGGCCCATTTTTCCACCAACTTTGAGTCTTTTGAAGCCCATGACTCCTAATTCATGCAGGATTTGACCTAGATGCCCCCTAGACAATTAATTACCTATAACTAGGACCCTATATATCATATGAGAGGATATCTTATATACCTAGGAGCTACAAGAATACACTAAAACCTAGAGATAGAGGAGGAGAATTTGGAAGCTGCTGCAGCAGCCATCTTTGTTTTTTTCTTCTTTTTCTTTTAGTTTTTCTTTATTTTTCTTAATTTTAGCATGATATTTCTCTTATTTGTTCTTGTGTATATACTAAGATAGGCCCTAGAATAGGTTGAAGGTAATTTCAAAATCCTAACATGATTCTTATTGATTTTTTTAGATTCTATATACATATCAATTATTTACTTTGAAATTGTTCATGTTCTTCTATATTGAATTATTCTTATATTTTATTTGAGATGACCACTTAAATAATTGATACTGAAATATATTACTAGGGTTTGAATAGGCGTTTGTTATATTTGAATCCATAGATAGCGAATCTATAGTTGATATTATCGTTTGATATGTTAACTATAATGAAGAACATAACCTAGGTTAGGAATCTATATTTATGTGATTATTACCTAGATCACTCTATCTTTCTTAACTTAAGGCTTCTATTGGATAATTCTAGAGTATTTGCTTAGGTTATATGATAGGAAGAGGTTGTCTATAACGTTGTCTATAACGTTTATCTAGATAGCATATAATTTAAGGAAAGAATAGAATAATTGCGTGTGGCCTATTTACGATTGATAACTATAGTAGATAATTGAATATAGATTTAGGAATTAAATTAACATGATTGTTTAGTGGTGGAGAATAAAACATTGACTTTTTTATTTGTAGTTTATTTATTTTCTTGTTTTGTTTTATATTCATGAATTCCCCTTTATTTTAAGATTAATAGTAATTTAGTTAGATTAATTCCTCGTGAGATAGTCTCTATTTATCACTAGACTAGGTAATTATTAGGATTTCCTAAGCCTTGCTAAATAGAGATCAGAATGATTAATTTAGTAGTTTAACGATACACCAATGAGGCTTGCCACATGTCAATTTATTGGTGGTCAGACAAAATACCCTCAACATTATTCATCATGTCCTGTTATAAAATTATGCTAATTATATATAAACTTATACATATGAAAGTGATTTATTTTGTAATCAATCTAGTTTGTGCTCATTTATCATTAATTTTTTTTATACAACATACAAGTAATATTTAGTTCAGAGAGTTATGAGACAAATAATGAGACAGATGATTAATGATAAGAATGAAATTATTTTCACACGTTTTTGGATAAAATGACCTCACAAGAATTAAACAAGACAATGTAGCTTGATTAATAATCACATCTCAATATCAAAATTGAGGTTTAAGATTCAAATCTTTCATTTCTAATTACAAAAGAATATATGTATATTTATTTATTTATTGCGGTATGTAACCTACGAAAGTGACTCATTTTGGCACGTACCTTTTAGTTAAGATCGCGATGAAATTAGGATCAAGTACTTAAGGGAATAAGTACTAAATAACTAGCTAGTACAAGTTTGTAAATTCTCAGACTTTGAATCCAAAAACTTAAGATAAAACACTTCTGCCTCATGTTATTCTATATGGAGGAATATAACCCAATTTTTTTAAAAGAAAAACAAAAAGAAAAAAGAGAAGGGGGAGGTGGGTGTTTCGGCCTAGTTATCGACAAATGAGCTTCTTTAACAAACTTCACGCTACGCTAGAAAGGTGATATTCCATGACCAATTTAAGTTAATTTAAGTATATTTAGGTTATTTAGGAGATTGGGAAATTTCGGGTATAATTTCGAATCTCTACATAGAATTAGGAGTAGTAGTTGCCAAGTCGTAATCTTCAATTTTCTTCCATTAGTTTTAAGTGTGTACTCAAGGGAAAGCACCACAGCCCGCCGAGTTATATAAAGTTACCGTATTCGTGGCCCATCAGCAAGACTTTGTGTTATGAGATCATATCTTTTAGTTTAGTCAAATATTAGCATAATATTAAACTTGTCTTTCCAACAAAAACCAGAAAGTACGTACTCTCATTAAATAAATGAAGAGGTAAAAATTTTCTCTGGATGGTACTTAGAATAGTGCTGCATCATTCAGCATGCTTGAAGCATAATTAACAGAGTAATGTGATGGAACACCTTAAGGTACTCTACACTTCATAAAATGTTAGTTATTTTAATTAATATATTAGTGTTAAGACTGGAATCCTATCTAAGGTGTCATTCTATCTTTTAATTAAAAATTGATACCTCGTGTAGTGCCAAGTATCTTAAAATTCTCATAGCATTATTCTAATTAATAAAGAACCATCTCGAGAGAAATGATTTTTTTAACACTATTTCTTATAAGGATTTTTTTAGGATTAATATATATATATATATATATATATATATATATATATATATATATATATATATATATATATATATATATATATATTACGACCGTCAATACTAACAATTACTATCGGTCAACGCTCATAATAAACATATATACATCCAAGATATAATTTGTTCAAATTCAATTACCTTATGCCAAACTACACCATTTTTTACGTTCTTAAGTTTTTAGGTCAAATATAAAAGTTTACTACCCAATTACCATGCCATGTGGAGAAATGTTTTCCAAAAATGAAATGTTTATGTTAAAAAACAATGAAAATCAGGAGTCACAAATTTTTTTTTTCTTAAAAAAGAAATGGATATGTTAAAAAACCATGAAAATTTCGAGTCTCAATTTTTTTCCCCCTTACTTACTGCCCTTGCTGAAACATAATTCTGGTTCTATGCGACACATGTGCCAATGGCAAAATTTTGCTTGAATTTAGTATGTGCAATTTCTTTTTTTTTTTTAATAAAAAAAATAGAGATTCAAGAGAAGCACATGCAAAAATTTAGAAGAAGCTCAAAATCTACAATATTGTGGATGATAATTGAATAATAAAACAATATAGCTGATGGAATTAATAGATAGTTTGCAAATAAAAAATAGTAATTTATTACAAAAAGAGCATCTTTTAAGCATGATGGTACTAGAGCATAACCCAAAAATAAATATTAAATTTAGTATTTTGATATTGTAGTATGCTAAATTTAGTATTAGTGTATCTTATAGGATAACCAAAAGAGTGCATTTCAGCTATTTTCTTTTTATTAGTTAAAATTGTATTTAACTAATTTTAATAAACTCTAGAGAGGGAGTATACAGAAGGGACCGGAATGCATATGTCGCAGGTTCAGTAAGGGGTTAAAGTTTGAGACTAAGTAGAAATGTCATATACACTTATTACTGCCAGAAGAAATTGATTGTTACTCCATAATCCTTAGATGTGTACCACGAATTTAAAAAAAAAATCGTTTTAGATTATTTTCTTCAGAAACGTAACATATGGAAAAAAAATATATATATATGTATATAATAATGAAAAATTAATCTGTCGAACGTACATGATCCTCCAAATTATATGTTTTAATCCAATTTAAGTGTGAAAACGTAGGAGTTTTTGATCAGTTACAAAAATGGGTCAGAAGGCAAACCAATTGAAGAAAACTAAGAAAGAATATAATAAGACTGAGAGGGCC
The DNA here is from genome assembly GCA_002914845.1 of Trema orientale. NCBI lineage: Eukaryota > Viridiplantae > Streptophyta > Magnoliopsida > Rosales > Cannabaceae > Trema > Trema orientale. Next base: position 212,832 of record JXTC01000029.1, on the reverse strand, counting down.
TGCAACTTATATGTTTATCGCATATGATCGTCCATCATAGTGGATGCATAAATGGATGACCTATGATTACATGGGTGCACAGCATATATGTAAATATATAGTCTAATATACTTAATTTTGGGTAAAGGTTTAACACAATAAAAACATTAAACGGAAGTCTTATCCAACTACATTGTGGGAAGAAAATGTTTTTCAGAATACAAATATATATATTATATACATAAAATATTCTTCTTCTTTCTTTACTACTAATCAAAACCCAACTAATAGTAGATAAGAAAAAAAAAACGTGCGTTGTTAAAAAAAAAATATTGATGAAAATTATGCGGACGTATTATAAAAAAAAAAAATTGATAACTTTGGACAAGTCATGGCCACCTGAAGCACACGAAATAAAAAAGAAAAAAAAAGTGAAAAGAAAAATCGCCCGTAATGGTGTTTTACTTAATTTAGTATCATAAGCTAATTGTTTTTTCTTGCAGAAATTTACTTTCAGTACAACTCAAAAAAAAAAAAAAACCTCAAAAAAAAAAAAAGAAAGAAAAAAACTCATAATTTTTTTTTTTATTTACTTAAACATTTGATTAAAATTGTAACTAGAAATTGTATGCAAACCTTTTGTAAGTTTCTTTGAGGGTTTGACTGGAGAAATCCCTGTCATCAGACTCATGAAAGGCCGAATCAAGGGGGCCCACGCCCACCTCCAACCTCCCACGCCACCTCATCCTGCCCCAACCCAACACATTATGCAAATTATATTTATTTTAGTTTTCGCTGCGTAATTATAGAAAAATACAATACATACTGTATATATAGTATTGTATTATTTATTACATGAATAATTTATATATATATATATATAATTAAGTTTCCCATTCTAACCCCAAGCCCCCCATCTCTCCTTCAAAATCACTTTAAACCGCGTTATGTAAATAGAAAACATAATATATAATATAAATAAACAGACGGAGAAATTGGAATTTGGAAGGAAGTGGGAATACAAAAGAAGTAAAAGTGCCGTAAATAAATAGACCAAGCTTCTCTTTCATGGCGGTCGACTGTACCATTCGCTTATTATAGCTATACACATACACATACCCATATATATATACAGCTAAGGTCTATGTTTTTACATTGATGATGATGATCATCATAATCATGATCATAGCGGAAGACTTGACGAGCTTGATCAATAACTAGAAATTTTGGTGAGTGTTGTCAATTTCTTCGGGTCCCGTCTTGTATTCGGTCCCCTTTTCTTCCACCATTGCTTCTCTCTTCTACAAAATTCAGCTTTGTCCTTTTCCTGCTCTCGTCTTGATTTTTGCTGCGCTTCCGCGTATTACATGTCTTTTCACTGAGATTCCCTCCAAACCCAAACAACGCGTTCCTTCCGAGTCCGAGTCTGAGTCCGAGTCCGAGTCCGAGTTCGTCCTTTTTAAGAGCTCGCGCGCTCGGTACTCCGAATTCCTCTCTGAGATTCCGAAAATATTAAGAGAGCAAGAAACTGATCCTATCAATGAGGGGTTTTCCAAAGCACGAACGGCGATGGGCCTCCGACTCGGTTCCGGCTAAATCGGCGGTGAGCGCCGAATCGTCGCCGGGAAATGACTCCGGTTCGGTGGCGTCGGCGGCGGCGCCGGAGGAGGAGTTCGTGGAGGTCACGCTCGACCTCCAAGACGACGACACGATCGTGCTCCGGAGCGTCGAGCCGGCGACGGTGATCAACATCGACGACGAGAGCTCGGTCGGCGGCACCGCCGGGAGCGAGACGCCGGCGTCGGCGTCGAGGTCTCCGTCGTCGATCAGGAGGAGCTCGTCGAACCGGCTCCGGCAATTCTCGCAGGAGCTCAAGGCGGAGGCCGTGGCGAAGGCGAGGCTGTTCTCGCAAGAGCTCAAGGCGGAACTCAGGAGATTCTCGTGGAGCCACGGGCACGCCGCGCGCGTGCTCTCGGCTTCGGCGTCTTCGTCCGCCACGCCGGTCCAGAATGGCGCCGCTGGAGCCGGATTCGACTCGGCCCTGGCGGCTCGAGCCTTGCGGAAGCAGCGAGCTCAGCTGGATCGGACTCGGTCCGGAGCACATAAGGCCCTTCGAGGATTGAAGTTCATCAGTACTAATAGTAAGACCAATGGCGTCGATGCATGGAACGAAGTTGAGAAAAATTTCGAAAAGTTCGCCAAAGATGGCTTTCTCTATCGCTCTGATTTCGCTCAATGCATAGGTAATTCTGTTCATTTTCGTTATTTTTTCACCATTTTCATTTTAATATTTTCTTTTTATTTACTTGTTTATTTATTTTTTATTCTTTAAAAAAAAAAAAGGAATGGGGAATTCGAAGGAGTTTGCTCTGGAATTACTGGATGCTTTGGGACGAAGACGAAGATTGAAGGTTGACAAAATCAGCAAAGAGGAGCTCTACGAGTTTTGGTCACAAATTACCGATCAAAGTTTTGATTCGCGGCTTCAGATCTTCTTTGACATGTACGCATTAATTAATTTAATTTAATCATTCATTAAACTAATTCACTAATCTAATCTTGTTGCTGTCTTTCTTATTAAATTATTAAAATAAAACAACGCACTTTCTCTAGACGACGAAGGGGCATAACCGTCTTTTCATGTTTGGTAATTGAAGGGTGGACAAGAACGAAGATGGTAGAATCACTGAAGAAGAAGTAAAAGAGGTAAAAATGTTACACTTTATAATTTATTGATCACTTATTAATTTTTTTTTTTGGTTAAGGCTAAATAATGAGTTATATTAAATTATTGGTATAAAATGATATGCATGAACTGGCCAACTTGTATCCAGATTCTTAAATATTATTTCTCTAAAATAAGAGAAAAAAGTGTTGCGCCGACTCTTCTTCTTGCTAGAGTGACCAAAGTGACACTCAGTTTTGTTTGCATAATCTTCTTTTCATTATCTGTAACAATCTTTATAATAGTCTACGGTAGGCAAGGATTGGGTGACCTTAATCCATGAGTTTGTGAAACTAACTACTCCCTCATATTATATACAAATTATAATAAAAATAAAAGAATTAAAATTTGTAACTTTCTTGGTCTATAATGTTTGCCATGTTCTTAAGCATCTTTATCTATTATTAGATGGGATATTCATATTTAAGAGTTAGTGAACTAGGACTCTTTCCAGCAAAAAAAAAAAAAAAAAAAAAGAAAAAAAAGTGGAAGAACTAGGACTCTGGAACAGAGACCGGGCTTGGACAGGTGGACAAAGTATTTTCTAATTTTAGCCAAAGTTTTGTGGAAATATTATGACGTTTTTAGTGGGGTTGGTGAGGGGGCTTTTTCGTAATTTTATTTATCTATGATGCGATTGCTTCATTGAATTTTCTACTTTTCTTCTTTTCTTTTTTTTTTAATCTTTTTATTTTTTTTTTCAATTTAGGGAAAACATTAACAAAAATTAGATTTTTCTTTTTTATTTATATATAATAATTTATGTTTTTTATTTGACTGATTAGATTATAATGCTAAGTGCTTCTGCAAACAAGCTATCAAGACTGAAGGAACAAGCAGAAGAATATGCAGCTCTGATTATGGAAGAGCTAGACCCTGAAGGACTTGGCTATATTGAGGTAGGTTCCCATGTCTTTTACTGTTGTGCTACATTAATTTTCTTTCTTTAGTAAAGTATAAAAATATTTTGACACTAAATATACGTCAAAAAAAAGAAAAACTCAAGAGTGATTTTATTTAGTTTTAGAATATGGGGGGGGGGGGAGATAAAAGGAGCTAGGAAGGGGAGCGGGACTTTGACTGATGGTTCACTACAATTTGACTTTGACTTTTTCTCTGTGCTCGTAATTGGTATGTATGTAGCAGAAAAATATTTCAAAATGTTCAAATATTCTGTTTTGTCCTTGTTGATCAACCGTGCACAAAGCGGAAAAAGACTACACGAAATCGAATATCAGAGTATAGGAATGAGTCGAATGACTTGATCAATAAGTTGCTAGTGGAACAAGCTTTCCACTTGTATTATATTGAGTATGAACAAAATTAAAGCAACCCTTTTCTTTAATTAAGAAACATATACATGTAGTAGTTGAACAAATTAATTGCCTTTTGTATTTAATCCTTTGGGTTCATTGCCTGTTAATTAGGTTTTCTATTGGACCCCTATAGTTGCCTGCAACAAAATATTTGCTTAATTTTCAACATATTTGCTATTTAGATTTATAAAATAATAATTGCAACTTCGGGTGCTACTAATTCGTAGCTTCCTCTACTTGACATCATTTATCTCGAACATTCCGCCCCTTCGTCCATTTTTTTTAATCTTCTAATCCACATATGACTATTTCAAACACCAATTCTTCTTTGCATCTCACATATATGTAGCTAGGAATTTCCTTGTGTATGATTAATGGCTACCAGAAAGGCATTATATAATTATCAAGTGTATCATGGCCTTGTCAGCTAAAATATAAATTACATATGTGCAAAATGTCGTGCCGATAATTAAGTATGAACGGCTTATAATTAATTTCCAAAACTTGATTGACCTTCTGATCAACGTACTAATTATTCTTATATGACAAGTGTGGATTTCTCTTTTCTTTACTAGAAAATTCATTATTTATCTAGTAGTTGTATGCTTATTTTTCACTCCTACGTACGTACACATTAGGCACGCGTCGTGGTCCTATTGAGTTGACATCATAAGAATATTATTGCACAATATTTTCCGATATGATTTTGTTTTCCACTTTGGGAAAATGATCAACCATAATAATAATTACGCAGCTATGGCAATTGGAGACGCTTCTGCTCCAAAAGGACACGTACCTAAACTACAGCCAAGCCTTAAGCTACACAAGCCAAGCCCTGAGCCAGAACCTTCAGGGCCTCAGAAAGAGGAGCCGAATACGTAGACTAAGCTCCAAAGTGGTCTATTATTTACAAGAAAATTGGAAGAGAATTTGGGTTGTCACGCTTTGGGTGGCTATAATGATTGGGTTATTCACATGGAAATTCTTGCAATACAAGCAGAAAAATGCATTCAAGGTAATGGGTTACTGTCTCCTTACGGCTAAGGGAGCCGCCGAGACCTTGAAGTTCAACATGGCGCTCATACTCTTGCCCGTTTGTAGAAACATCATCACTTGGCTTAGGAATACTAAGCTGGGTTACTTTGTGCCTTTTGACGACAACATCAACTTCCATAAGGTACGTACCAACTTAGCAACCCCCCTTATATCATCTTTGCTTTATTTATACGTCTATTTATAATATATGGTGGGTTTTTGGTCCTATTTAAAAAGACTATTTGGAGGTCAACGATATGGTCGGTCTTGGGCATTATATTCTTGGACACTAAAATGGCATTATAGCAATGACTACTGACTAGCTTTTAGCTATTACGCGTTTTATCGTATCAACTTTTCTGTAGACGCAGCAAACGTTGACAACTAAATAAGCTTTCCCCACTCTCTTTGTAATTTTTTTTCCCTTCATTTATGGAAACAGAGATGGACTTAGACTTATAAATTGTATGTTACGAAAGACTAATACCAACACTCAAAACTTACGCAGAAAATTTACACACAAGTGAAGTGATCACCACATTTTTTTTCCAAATGAGATCAAACTATTTAAATTAAAGTTGTGTATTTAAAAATAATGTCATATTATTATGTTCAAATTTTTTGTGTAAATTATGAATGTCTCAAGCATTAGTAGTCTGAAAGCCAAGGAATATCTACAGTATATTGAGCTGTGCCATTTAAACAAATAGCTAGAATCTGCATGCAGTACTGCACTGGAAGGGGATGATGCCGTCTGTAATGGAATTAAAAGTAGCTTTATTTTTGTTTACCTTCTTCTTAAATTGTATTTAAACTTGCAAAAAGGAAAATGGGTATTTAATTTTATTTTTTATTTTCTAAAGTAAGCTGGGAAAATGACACTTTTGATCGGTATATGCTAACGTGGCTGCGAATATTTCCAGCCAGAGAAAAAAAAGAACGTGGCTGCGAATATATTGTATTAGTGTTCCTCTTAAGTATATAGTGGAATGATTTGGACTTATATAATCCAGAATTGCCTTTTGGCGACCAAAAAGTAAAAGAAAAAAGATTCAGAAGCATCTCTTACGCAAGCTTACTCTGATTACTACGTAAACCAAAGAAAATAAACAACAGATGACTTCTGAAAAGTAAATGAAGACAAGCACACCCGAAGCAAAAAAACAGACCTTACTTTCCCACGTAAGCTAGTCCACGCGTTTCTGCGTTCCAACTGTATATTCTCTGAGCTTCACACTATACGGACTTTATTTTCCACTCAAGCTGGCTAAATTTTCTTCTACCAACTACGTTTGACTTTTGAGTAGGCCAAAATTACAGTTTTACTGTTCCGAAGAAAAAATTACTGTACAACAATGCTACTGAACTCTTCTTCCCTCTAAATTGACCTTTTATTTTTACTGGTTTTGCAGACAATTGCTGCAGCCATTGTAGTAGGTGTCATTCTCCACGTAGGGAACCACCTTGCATGTGATTTTCCAAGGCTAATAAATGCGTCAGAAGGAAAATATGATGCATATTTGAGTGACGACTTTGGAACTCAGAAGCCCAGATACATAGATCTGGTTAAGGGGCCTGAGGGTGTGACTGGAATCCTTATGGTGATATGCATGGCAGTGGCATTCACACTTGCAACTCGATGGTTCAGGCGGAGCCTCATTAAACTTCCAAAGCCATTTGATAGACTCACGGGCTTCAATGCCTTTTGGTACTCGCACCACCTGTTTGTCATTGTCTATGTCTTGCTCATAATCCACGGCGTGTTTCTCTATCTTGTGCACCACTGGTACCGTAAGACGGTATATAACTTCGAAAGCATTTCCATTTTCTTCTGACATAATATTGTCAACCTATCTTTCTTGGTGGTGTTGGCTAATATATGAGTTTCATGCATTCATCTTCATTGCAGACTTGGATGTATCTTTCTGTTCCAGTTTTACTATATGCTGGAGAAAGGACTCTAAGATTTTTCCGGTCCGGTTTCTATTCCGTCCGTCTTCTCAAGGTGAAATAACTCATCTTTCTTACAAGTTTTTAATCTACACTACCATAGATAGATATATTGTTCTGGATACACTCCTCTTTACTGCTGTAATAGGTTCGTTCTAACTTTCTTCTTTTATTTAACTTGTGAAAATTTTAGGTCGCCATTTATCCTGGAAATGTTCTAACGTTGCAAATGTCCAAGCCACCCCAGTTTAAATACAAAAGTGGACAGTACATGTTTGTGCAGTGCCCGGCCGTGTCTCCCTTTGAGTGGTATGTCACCATTAGCATTCTTTCAATGTCATAACTTATATTTTAGCGACTTTTCACATTATATGGCTCCTAAACTGTCTTAGCTAGGTAGTAATTCCATGACATAAGATTCTCAATAACATGGCTTTTGGTACTTATATAGTAAATGCTAAATGATCTGTTGACCCTGACTGAAATGATTTGCTTAATGTATCAAGCTGCTTATTTTACAGATTTTTAATCAGGAATTAAAGTAGGAAATTTGAAGTTGTCAATTCTTTCTCAGATTGATTTTTTTTCTTTTACTGCTTTTGTTTCATCTAAATTAATAATACAAGTTCTCTTGTCCTGCTTTGACTGGTCCATCTAAATCTACTGTGCTGTGACTTATGACCACCAGGCATCCATTTTCAATTACCTCTGCTCCTGGTGATGACTACCTTAGTGTTCACATACGTCAGTTGGGTGACTGGACACAAGAGCTTAAGAGGGTATTTTCAGCAGCCTGTGAGCCTCCTGTTGCTGGGAAGAGCGGGCTTCTTAGGGCTGATGAAACGACAAAGAAAAGGTGGAAATTGACTAATCTTTTCTGCCTTACCATTCTCTCTCTCTCTTGAAGAATGTTGAGTATTATAATATATTAAATGTAAGTTCTTTTCTCCATTACAGTTTGCCAAAGCTTTTAATAGATGGTCCCTATGGTGCTCCGGCACAAGACTACAGGAAATATGATGTCTTGCTGCTTGTTGGTCTTGGAATTGGCGCCACCCCCTTTATCAGTATTTTAAAAGATTTGCTCAAGAATATTGTAAAAATGGAAGAGCAGGCAGTAAGTTGCTTGTGCTATAGATTATGCTTGTTAGACTAATGGAGACTTTTTCAGTATCTCAACCTGCAAAGTTCATTAATACACTTTATAGTATATAAAATGCTTCTGAATTCATATCTAACTAGGTTTTACAAACTCGTAATGATTTTGGTTTTTTTTCCTCTTCTTAGGATTCTGCCTCAGATTTCAGTAGAACTTCAGACCTAAGTGCTGGTAGTGGAGACTCCACCAACCCCAACAGGGTTTCTCCAAAACGAAAAAAGGCGCTGAAGACCACGAATGCCTACTTTTATTGGGTTACTAGGGAGCAAGGCTCATTTGATTGGTTCAAAGGGGTGATGAATGAAGTTGCGGAGCTTGATCAAAGGGTAATGTGGAGCCTTCCCTGCTGCTAGAATATATAGCATGCATTAAGATCTGATCCAATACGTTATTGGTAATTAAACTTGATCACTTTCTGAATTCTAGGGTGTTATTGAGATGCACAACTACTTAACTAGTGTGTATGAGGAAGGTGATGCTCGATCGGCCCTAATTACCATGGTTCAAGCTCTTAACCATGCCAAGAATGGAGTTGACATTGTGTCAGGCACAAGGGTAGGATCTTTGATCTGTCATTTTCATTCTATAAAGTCTCTTTTCGAAAGAAGGATAAAAGGAATTTGTAGTCTAGGTATAAAAAAAGCGCTAGTTTTACAACTACTAGTGCCTTCATCAGAATTCTTCCAAAAAAATCATTGCTTGAACCCATGCGTAGTCAGAGACTAAGCACTTGTAGTTCCATACGACATGTTCTCTTGGCACGCTCTTTGTGCAAAGAATGCTATATATATATATACACACATGTACATGTGTATATATATATATATATATTCTTTCAAAACAGAGTGGACAGAGTGGTTCATATTATCTGTAACCGTATTTTCATAGCATATTTCTCCTCAACGGATAATAGTTAAAGATTCATGTCCTTAGTTTAGGTACTTAGTACAATTTAACTAACTATTCATGATTCCCATTTTCAGGTGCGAACCCATTTTGCGAGGCCTAATTGGAAGAAAGTGTTCTCCAAAATTTGTTCCAAGCATTGTGGTGCTAGAATAGGTGAGCTAATTTTCCTGAGCCATAATAAAAACTTGCAAGAATTTGCCTCGTTTTTATACTGTTATTGTTTGAAACTCAGGGGTGTTCTACTGTGGAGCTCCAATTCTAGCGAAAGAACTTGGCAAGCTCTGCTATGAGTTCAATCAAAAAGGTATAACTAAGTTTGAATTCCATAAGGAGCATTTCTAGATTCAGTAAGCCAAGTATTCTCTCACAACTTATAGCTAAGAGAGCATGCAATTTTGTAAACTTTAGATATATGAAATATTTGTACAGTCTTAGGGAAAAAAAATACAAAAAAAAAAAGGAAAAGAAAAAGGGAAAAAAAAACAGAAGATTATATATGTAGACACAAAAAACAGGTGTTTCTGTTTAGCATTAAATATATGTTACGAAGCCAACCAGGGAAAATATTCTGGATGGTGAGATGGCTTTCATTGTACATATGGCAAAAGATGAGGTGACACGTGTCAGGTGGATTTAAACGATACTGTTGGGGTACTCTCAAAGAGTGCGATACAGCTACAAATATAGAAGTTTGACATTATTGAATGGTAGACATTCATTGGTGGGTTAGGAGAAGATAGTTCTAAAAGGAAGAAAACAGAGGACGGTCTTCACACTTTGGATGCGGAAGGTCGAATGTGGCTTTTTCGGGAGAATTATTATTAATTATTATTAATTTTTCTTATTTCTTTTTTCCCAAATTTTCATCTTTCTTCATGTGGGGCTCAGGGAATCCTTCTAGAATGTATTGATGAAGACTACCACTTTCAATTATTTCTATAGATTATTGCTTAGAATAAATAACATTACTTCTGTAAATGATGATCTCATACTTTTTGTCTTTGGTTTATTTTGTCATTTGGGCACGTATACATGCCAGTCCAGAGTCAAATAATTGTAGAATTCTATATATATGTGACATGTTGGCATCCCTTGGAAAGTAGAGGATCCATTATGTCATTTAAAACTTTCACATTGTTTCTCTCTTCTTTATACAACCTTTTATATGATCATCGATCTCCTTTGCGTTTGTTAAGAACATACAAGTTTATAAATCATGGAAAGTATACAATTAAATGGGAAAAAATTTGCAAGTTGTTCGACCTCGCAAAGTCACTCTTTTATTTATTTATTTATTTTTTTATAACATCATCAATTTGCCCACATTCGACCAACATGATTGGTAACAATTTCAATCATAGCAAAGGACCTATATGATTAAGTGACACATTATAAATTCATATAAGAAATAAAAACAAATGTCCAACAAAGAGGAAAAAAATATTATTTTCTTCTTACACGGTTTATGTTTCATCTTACTCTGCATTTTTCGGACAAATTTTGAAAAACCGAGGAGTGTATGATAATAACGCAACTGATTCTCCGTAAGAAACCACGTATGTCCTTATCAGCAACCCTAGCAAGGAGCAAGCAATGGAGTCCAGAAAACGACGCCGTGTCCGTTTCATCAGTTAGATTCAGAAAACTTTGGGTGAGATATGTACCATTGTATCCTGGGACTCCTCGTCCATGTTTCTGTCTTTCAAGCTTTGTCGAGGTTTTCTTGTTTACTGACAATTATGGATTTATTTAGTTATTATTATATTTGGGAGATAGAGAGAGTACATAGTGATATGGACGTGAAAATCCGACGACAATATAAAAACGACAAGAAGCTGTAAGTACGACATTTCAAGGAAATGACAACTGATGAAACGACACCGTCTTGACAAACGACAACGACATAAAATGAATATATGGACCTGGATAAAAACGACATCACTGGGAAAACTAAAACATAAAACACTACATTGATCTCCGGAAACCAAGCAAACTTAAAATGACTAGAATTTAAAAACGACACTTGTATCTCAAAAACGATAACGTAAATTATTTGGTGAATGGCGGCAGACTAATTCACTAAATTGACAATAAAAATGGAAGACCATTAAAATAGAAACGACAACAGCCCAAAAACGACATTAATATAAAACCTGAAAAAAAAAATAATAAAAGAAAACGTCACTAAAACATAACAAATCTCATTTAGTCCCTAACAATCATAGATTTAGTCCTTGAAAAATATTTTTCGTCCTTGATGCATTGATGCGTTTGAAGGTTTAAGTATGAAACTGAGGAGGGGGGGTGAAGCACAACTCAGGACCAAATTTGAAAACATTTGGAAAAATCAGCAACTTAAATTGAATTTAGATTAGTATTGAAGAAGCAAAATACAATTAACCCAAAACGAAAATAACTTTAAAAGATGACACGATCTAATTAAACGATTATATAATTGAAAATGAAAATTAACCGAAAAGCGACAACAAGCAACATAGAATACGAGAACAATATCAAACCACGATGGAAAAACAACAATAACAAATAAAGATTAATTATATCTAATATCATTTAATAATAATATATTACATTAATATATAAAGTATTTACTAAATTTATGTCATTATTTCATTTTAAACGAAAATAAGTTTAGAAGATAACACGATCTAATTAAACGATTATATAACTGAAAATGAAAATTAACTGAAAAGCATCAAACATAGAATACTAGAACAATATCACATGACGATGAAAAAACGATAATAACAAACAAGACGGCAACTCCCTAAAGAAACATCAATGTGATGAGCTAATGGCCTTAAAAAGGAAATCACTTGGAACCGCAAAGACTTTTGAACCGAGTTGGGTCAACTGTAAAGTCCTTGTACACGGTACTCTTTCTTTCTGAACCCTATCCCTGACTTGCTGACTCATATTCGCAAACTACAGCAGACAGATGGATACAAATCCAAGGAAACCTGAAGGATCTTTCTGAGAGTCAAATGACACAAGTCCAAAGCCAAAAAGTGATTAACCCCTTTTGTTTTTTTTACTTTTTATGTTTGTTGTTTTTCAATTAATTGTCGTTTTGAGTTACAGGAAGAGAAACAAACAATGGTAAATAATATCAAACAAGGAAGACAAAACGACAATAATATAGAAAGTCACTGTCCTAAGAACGACATAAAAAATAACTCGACGATTGCTACCTAAAAGCAACATCAGCAAAATGTTCACTGGGCTAGCTCAGTAGGTGAGAGGGATAGGGATTAGATAGTAAGTAGCGAGTTCGACTCTCATATGCGTGAGTTATTTTCTTTTATTTGTAATAAGTGTTGATCATTAGTTAAACAATACTTTTTTTAAGAAAAAAAGAAAAAAAAGAAAAAAAGAAAAGCGACATCAGCAACATAATGGGTTAATGACCTTTAAAAACGACATCACCAGCAATGCCAAGACAAGAGTCGTTTTGGGGACGTGTTGGGGTCAACTCTAAAGTCTTTCCATACACTTATTTTACTATCCGACTCGTATTCTCAACTTACAGCAGATGGATTCGTGGTTGAAGGAAGCATCAGGGGTGTTTCTGATTGTCGAGTGACCCAAGTCTAACCCTAAACGCGTTCTGCTTATTTTAATTTTTTTTTAAACTTAGAAAAGAAAAAGAATAAGAAATGGTATATATGTATGCGTTAATAAAGCCCAACCAAATTTTGAACATTCATTCATTCATTCAATTATAATCATTTTGGCTTCGCCCAGCCTCAATATAAATATACCTAGCCTTATTACCCAACTCCCACCACCACGTCTCTCCTTCCACTCTTTTCCCTTTTTTTCTTTTGGTGATGTAATTTAAGTTTTTGGGTTTGTTTACTTTCCAGATCCGTAAGCATGTACACATCAGCTACCTTTCATGATCATTTATTCTGTCTGAAACAAAATATGGAGGAAAGAATAACAGAAGATGCTTACCACTACGGTGAGTTTTTGGCTCTGCCTTGATCTACTCTTCAATTGTTCATGAGTTCCATTTGTTTTTCCTTTTTTCGGGTGGCGTTTCAGGAAATGGGCTATAGTATATGTTCTGCTAGTTTAGGGAAACTTTCATATATAAATAGTAATAAGTACAGGTTCACTGGAGAAATTCTAGAATTCAAAATTTGGCATAAAGTTGCTAATTAAATATATATTTTAAGAATACCACTTATTTATTTATTTATTTATTTATTTTTTGAGTCAACCATACCCTTTTTTTTTACCAACTGCTATGATTTTAACCGTCAATCAATTAGTTTTAAAAAAACTGACAAAACTCAATCAGTCAGCTGATAATAAACCACAGCCAATTGGGAAAAAAAAAGGTACAATTTTAGAAATTTATCATAAAAACTGTTATAAAACAAAAAACTTAAAAAAAAAAACCTTATTAAAGTTAAAAGCTTAGCCCCACTAAAAGCTATTGAGCCTACTTTCCACATTTCATCCCCTAAATTAATTATGTTAATCTCAATTTAGTGCATTAATTTTAAAATATGGCACTATCTTATTTGAAATTATATTTTATCTCAGCTTTGACCTTTTTTTCCTACGCACTTTGTTTATATCTTTAGGAAATTGACAATAGTAGTAATTGGACTAATATGATTTTTTATAGGAGTGTTTTGAATATTAACTTTTCTAGAAATATCATATTATAATATTATGTAACAAAAATCATACTATCTATGACCATTATTGCTTCTGAAAAAGTCAATGTTATGATCATATAGAGTGTGATTAGGGGTATAAATGGGGTGGGGTGGGGCCGGGGAGTGGCCCCCCCGCCCTAGTCACCGTCCCCAGATTTCATCTTCGCCTCCGTCCCCGACCCCGGAGAATCTCCGGCGGGGGCGAGGCAGGGAATCCCCAGTAGGGTCAGTGCGGGGCGGGGAATCCCTGCCAGATTTATAAAAAAAAAAAATTTAGTCATATATATAAACACTACTCTAATCTTGTTAGAATCAAGAATATACAAAAAACTAAAAATAAAAAAAGCACAAGTCCAAAAACTGAAAAAATATCATTAGGATTCAAAATGTGAGCATCTATTTTTCTTTTTATGTTTGCATTTATATATATATATATATATATATATTTAAATAATGTAAAAAGTATATCGGGGTGGGTTCGAGGTGGGGAATACTTCCCCCGGCCCCACCCCGACCCCGACCCCGACTCGGGTATGTATTTACATACCCGATCCCGTCCCCGTCCCTGAATAGTCCCCCCCGAACGGGACGGGGCCTCGCGGAGCAAATTGACATCCCTAAGTGTGATCTGTCATAGTACATTATAACATGTTTAAAAAAATTATTTTAGTTGAAAATACTCTAAATTATGTCAATTTCCCTCTATCTTTTTGTGTCAGTTTTGACATATGATTTCACATGGATTGAGGGGCAAAAATTGAGACGAAAAATATACTTCAACGTAGTAAATTTTGGATATATTCAAATTTATAGGGGAAAAGTTCATAAATACCTATTTTTCAAAATTATATTTTCACAAAGACCTATTTTTTTTTTTAATTTTATAAATACTCATTTTTGGAAAAATATAGTCCACCACTGCTTTACATATAAATGTATATCGTGGTCTACATTTCATGAATAAAAATTATACTAAAAATTGGCACACATTGTAATGAAAAATATAAATCGTGGTAAATATTTACATTGTAAATGTATATCGTTCATATAAAATTTGGACTATTCATATTTCGCATATGAGATGTGGACCATAAAAACGAGTATTTAAAAAGAACAATTAAAAATAAATATTTATGAAAATAAGTTTTAAAAACAGATATTAGACGTAAATTTCTCAATTTACAGGCCTAAAAGTAGAGATAACAAGACGAGGGACAAAATCGTGATTAATCCTATAGTTGAAGGGCCAATATATTCGCCAAATTTATACAGTTACATGGCATTAGTTGATTGGTTATCCGAGACTAACGCACCCCGCCAAATTATTTTCCATTCCGCAGGCCAAAATTCCAAGGGACGGTCAAATATTTCACAAATATTTTCAAAAAAGCTTTTCATTATCTCTGTGTTACTCATTCTGGTGGCTCAAGCCTCCGCTCAACCGAGTTTCCTCTTCGAATCTTGTCGAAACGATAATGGCAATTACACCACCGACAGTCCGTACCAGGCCAACCTCAACCGAGTCCTCGCCAACCTCACCTCCGGCGACGCCTTCGCCAATGGTGGCGTGGGCTTCTACAACTTCTCGTACGGCCGGGACTTTGACCGGGTTTGCGTGATCGGACTCTGCAGAGGAGGAGATGTTGAGCCTAATTCATGCCGAGGTTGCCTCAATCAGTCTGCTCATCTTCTCACCAGGGCCTGCCCTAGCCAGAAGGAGGCGATTGGGGGTTTCGATGAGTGTATGCTGCGATACTCGAACCGATCGTTGTTTGGACTCATGGAAACTCGTCCCCGATTCTATTCGTGGAGCAATCGAGACGTTTCGACCAATTCGACGGATCGATTTTCGCGAGATTTGAGGGTTTTGTTCGAAAATTTGAAGAGCCGGGCTGCGAATGGGGGGTTTCTTGGCAAATATGCGGCAGGGAACTATAGCGGCGATCGAGCACTGTATGGATTTGCGCAGTGCACGCCGGATTTATCTCAAGTGGATTGCAGGAATTGCTTGGACGAAGCTTTCGGGGATTTTTTAGGGCCAAATGGGAGAGTTAGGGTTGGGGGAAGAGTTATTACACCCAGTTGTAGCTTTAGATACGAAGTTTACCCCTTTTATGGACTTGAAGATGAAACCGATGCACCGCCAACATCCCGAGTGCAATCAACACCACCATCTTCTCCGCCGTTGACCACAAAAGGTACAACTCATTGTCACTGACTCACTCTCTGCTACTGTGTAATGGTGTTTGAATGTTACTAGTTGTTTACTTCTAATTGAGACTATAAAACATTTTTCTTGGTACGTAGTTAGATATACTTTGGTCAGAGGAGATTCCTGGTTTTTGCAGGGAAGAAGAGCAACAAGTCCAGAACTATCATCATTGCAACGGTAGTTCCAAGTGTTGCTTCAGTGGTACTAATTATCTCCATCGGGGTGTACTCAAGTGTGAAGAAGACAATTCACAAAGAAGACAAAGGTAAGTGGCGATTTATCTATTTTCAACTCATTAATCCTGGTACTGTGTAACATTAAGTTAAGAAACTGCATGGTATTCTGAAATTCGACTTTGATCCCAAGGGTCCTTTGGTGGTACTATAGCATTCTCCTACTATTAGGTATTAATTCACAATTGTTCACGTAATGGTATTAGATGTCAATTGTTATTCTTTGCTTTAGGAGAACTTTATTTTACCCAAAGACAGAAACAAAATGCATTTTGATTTAGTTGAGTATGTATCCGATCCTATACTTTGGGAGCTATAGGATTCCAGCCTAGAATTCTTGTAATCTTCACAAAACTCTTTAACTGTTGATCTGTGTAAGGCCTAATGCTCATTGCTCAAGTCTCTGTTGAATCCAACAATATTTACTGAATGCTCACATGCACACTTGCTTACAGAGTGAAATATACATGGGAAGAATATTTGATTACACTTTCACACTCACAACTTCACTGTTGCAGAATAGACATGGTTTTGGGCAACTTTTGTTGTTGCCAGCCTTCTACAATCTATATGAAAGTGTTACAACTCCTCCTAACAAAGTTTAACTTGGATTAATTTATATTGGTCAAAGATCGCCCCTCGTTTGAAGCTGCAGAAGAAATTGGAAACGTGGAATGCTTGCAGTTCAATTTTAGCACCATCAGAGTTGCAACAAATAACTTTTCTGAGGAAAATAAGTTTGCACAGGGTGCATCTGGTTATGTTTACTACCGGGTAAGGATATAAATAACAAATTAGTAATTTCTTTTTCTTCTGTTTATTATTATCTTATGTTTTTCAAATGGGCCACAGGTAACATATCAAAATTGCTGAATGCAATTTTTGTTACTTTTTGTAAGTTTTTTGGTAATGTATTTTCAGGGTAAACTTTGTGATGGGCTAAACATTCTTGTGAAATGCTTTAATGCGAAGAATTCAAGTCGAGATTTTTTTAAAAATGAGTTATTATTCAGTGCCAAGCTTCAACACCGTAATCTTGTTAGGCATCTTGGTTTCTGCTCGAAAGGAAATAAAAGGTTCTTCATCTACGAGTTTCTCCCACAGAGTCTAGATCGCTTAATATTTGGTAATTTTGCAATCTGTTTTGTTTATTGAACCATGTAACTCTATTTGACTATTTGTTATGCTTCTGCAGTATTGCATATCTTGAAAGAATAGCATGTTTAGTTGGTAACTTTTAACAAAATCATACATGTATGTGAATATGTAGATCCACTCCTGGTTGAGCAATCCTATCTGGATTGGGACACACGATACAGAATTATAAGAGGCATTGCTCGTGGGCTTCTTTACCTTCATGAAGATTGTCATTTTACAATTATCCACCGTGATATCAAAGCTAGTAAAATTTTGTTAGATGAAGAAATGAACCCTAAGATCTCAGGTTTTGGACTTGCAAAGTCAATTGAAGTTGATAGAAGTGGAGATTTCAGTGTTCTTGCAGGGACCATGTAAGTTCATTGATAACCAGTGTACAACTTATTGTCATATTGATTACTTTATAGTACCTGCAAATTTCTTTCTTTGTCATTGTGAATTTGATTTAGATATTCGATCTTAATCAAGATTCGACCATTATGTAATAAGAGACAAGATATAAGTGTACAAAATGAAGTTCTTATTCCATGTTACTTATATAGCTTATTCTGTCAACAGTGGATATCTTGATCCAGAGTACATGAGAAGTGGGATTGTTTCAGTCAAGACCGACGTGTATAGTTTTGGAGTGTTACTTCTAGAAATATTAAGTGGACAGAGAAGTATATCTTCAAATCATGACGGCGAGCGAGAATTCCTTGTAAACACCGTAAGTACGAATTTAGATTTTTGCTTTTCCTTTTTTTTTTCTTCCTCATAGCATAGAAAAATTGAAGAAAGACACGAATGTACATTTGAATAGTAAAACATTTTCCTTCTAAAAATGCGAGATTAGTAAGGTACGAATATTGAACTGATAAGAATATTGTCTCTGATATCCTCTCGCCTGGCTGTTCAATATCAATGCAGGCATGGAGAAATTGGAGGGAAGGGACAGCTTTAAATCTCGTAGATCTCCAAATAAGAGATGGTTCCGAAGAATCAGAAATAATGAGGTGCATCCACATTGGACTTTTGTGTGTCCAAACACGTTCATATGCTAGACCAACCATGAGTTCAGTTGTTCACATGCTTAATTGCAACTGTCTTTCTCTTCCAATTCCCTCAGAATTTGTGGATGTTGAGGAAAGTAGCATTGTATCATCAGAGCAGTCACCATCATCTGTCTTCAATTCAGGAATGATTGAATCATTTCATTCCAAGAGCGAGATTGTTCAAGAGTCCGCGTATAAGGTGTCAATCGAGGTTAACAATCTCTATGTTGTAATACTAGTCGTACAATTCGTATCAAAACTGAAGTTCCTTGTCATGTTTCGTGGTTTGACCATGGGTGGCAAAAATCCCGATGGGCGTTTTCTGCACAATAAGCGGGGCACAAGCCGGAGCAGGCGTTGACCCGCACTAGGAGGGTTCGGGGTGGGAAAATACCACATCACAATAAACTGACCCATGTATGTAGAAACTTTTAAAACTTTTTTTTTTTTTAAAATAAATGTTGAAATCTTTGTTCTTCCCTCATAGTTAAGCATTGAAAAAGCTCTACGTCTCAGGCAAAAAACAGAGGCCACCATTACCAATTCAACCAGAAATACAAAAGAGAGAGAGAGAGAGAGAGAGAGAGAGAGAGAGAGAGAGAGAGAGAGCAAGCCTCTCTCTTCTTCTTTGATTTTTAATGTCAATTGTTAACAGTTTTTATCTTATAACATGAAACACTGCAGCAGTGTGATGGATGCGAAGGAACTGAGAACAGAAAATTTTAAATTTTACGCTTTGTTTGGCAGGAGTGATTTATGGAGTGATGGGGAGGGTTTGGAGGATTTGGGTGGAAGGAGATCTAAGCTTTTGTGTTTGGCAAGAAGTAGAGGAGGAAGGAGAGGAGGAGTGGAGGGATAGCAAATCTATCTGGGTCTACAAAAATGAGTCCATCCCTCTTTGGACGGATGAGTGGGAAGGGGTGAAAAAATTAGAGGGTATTTAGCAAAATTACCCTCCAAAACTCAACAAATATATTTTTATTAATAAATTAAATCTAATTTTTTTCCTCCCCTCTTCCTTATACGTTTTATCCTCTCCATGGCCCCTTCTAGATTCAACTCTTGAAATTCTTAGTAGTTAAAGGAAATTTATTTAGATATGAAATCTTTGTGAAGCACTATAAAATATTTTGTATTATATAGATATTATTTTTAAGTTCCTATTATGTTTCCTTATCTTTTATTTATTTTTGGAGAAACAAGAAAGATTAAAGAACATAAAAGAAAATTATATTTGTATTCTCTTTAGTGAATAAGCTACAAAGAAGTTCTCTAATGTATGGATTATATGAAAACCATGGTATGTTGAAAAGTAGCAAATAAATATTTCTTTTTTTTTTTTTTTAAAAAAAAGAAGACTAGCAAAACAAATGTTGCAAGAGGAAGTAGATTTGTGTAATAATAAAATAAATTAGAAAGAAAAATACAATAAATCAAATAATGGGTAGTATAATAATTTTATAATTAATAATTTATTCATCCTTTCAATTTTCCTTCAAACACCAAACACAAGGATAGAGAAGGATGTTTTCTCCTTCCTAACTTACCAAACAATATGAAAGGAGAGCAACTATCCTCTCCTTCCCTCTTACTCTCCCTCCTTCCTAATTTATCGATCCTTCCTACTCTCTCTCCCTCTCACCAAACAAAGCCTTAGTATAGACATTTCAAGATGACAATTCAAGTCAAAATGTCCACTTTGGGAAAAAAAATTTGGAAAACCTAATGGCAATATAAAATAAGGGATAATGATACAAAAATACTCTATTTTTAACTTCTTTTGCAAAAACTAACATAATTTTTGAATTTTACAAAATAATACATAGACATTTACGCTCCTGTAAATTTGTACTTTGAGTGAGTTAAAAAACATGATTACCCCTCACTAGCTTATTAAAAATATCTAAATATTAATATATTCTTAGAATATGTTTTATAATTATTTTTTTACCTTTCAATGGAAAAGAAAATAAAAATAAACGTGCTAAAAACAAATACAAAGAAAAAAAAATATTTTCATAATTGAAAATGCAAAAGCATAAAATAAGATAATAAAAGGTACTACTACGGTTCTTAAACTATTATCATCAGTTAATTGGCATCATATATGATACAAATTTGCAGAAATCTCTAATATTAGGGTAATATTTTGCAGCATTCAAAATCTAAATAGAAACATCTAAACAACGACATGAATATGCAACTCGAAAGAAAACGACAACAAAAACTTAAAAAACGGAAAACACTATTAGAAGACGACACTTGTAATTTATTATTTCATGATGAAATTTTAAGTATTGTTAGAGGTGATAGAGGAAAGCGCCTTGGCCTCAACCCATTTTGTAAAATAGTATTTAGCGTTACTTTGCCTTTAAAGAAGTGAGCTAATATTATTGATCCCACATACAACAAAAGGCCTGTAAGATCCCATATTTTTTGAGGGCAAAATGGTCATTTGACTAAATTTTTTTTTTAAAAATAGATTAAATATATATATATACACACATATGCATTTCTCTTTCTCCCTCGTCCACTCCCCCTCCCGATCTCTTTCTCGTCCCTCGTCTTCGCCCGAACCAGATGGAGGAGCTGCCGCCGCCACCTTGCCCACCGTCCGGCCAGCCTAGCCACCGGCGAGACTTCTTCACGGCACCAGCAGCCCACGCCACCAGTCCCCAGTCACCGCCGAGCTCCCTAATGCTGGAAAACACTGTTTTGGCCGCGAGGAGTTTTGAATTTCCGGCAACGATTCCGGCCGTTTCAGGTTGCAATCTTGGGCTCGTTGGGTTTGTATCGTCAAGAGGAACTTCAAGGTATATATATCTCGCGACCCCATTTTTCCTGGATTGAAAGTTGCCATTTTTGTGTATTTTTAAGCGCGGATTTTATTTTTTTGATCCGACCATTAGATTGTGTTTTTATTGTTATTTTTGTAATGAAATCGGAAAATGGTGAAGTTTAATATATATATTGACTATATATGGTGACCTACACGAAAAACGATATCTAACGACTTAGATTTTGTCTAGTTTTGTGTAACATCGGTCCTGACCCGAATTGGTCGAGTTATATATCTAACTTAGCTATTTTGGGCATTAGGAATTCAATGGAGAGGTTCTTTCATTGATTAGAAGCTTCGTTGAGAAGTTGATTTTTTCCAAGTGAGCGATCGACGGCGTGGAATTGGTTCTTGACCCTCTGAACGATCGTCTAATCGGCACCTTGAGGATCTAATAGCGTGGTATCGTTATTCTAGTGAGGTAGGGATTTGGTTACCTCTACTTTTCAACGTTTTTTAATAAAACTTATTTTCTACAACACATAATGACAAACGTGATCATTTTAGAACTATTTTAGATATATGTGGTGGAATTGAATTGTATTATGTATATTGGATTGCTCTGGGACTTTTCTGAGTGCAGGTTATTTTTGGATATGTTAAAATAGGGCTGTTATGCTGCCCATTTTTCTATAAAATTTAATTAATCATTTTATTAAAAACTAGAGCATCATTTGAACTTAAATTACTACAGGATTATTTTTACACATCAGTTCAGAGTACACGTGTCATAGGATCACACATGAGTACCAGGTTAGCATCATGGGGTTTCTTTACAGAGTGGCGTTATGGCTCCACCGGCGATGCAGAGTCTGTGAACCCGCGCGGGGTTATTCTTCTGATTACCTCCCCATTTGACAGGCGTAGGCAATACGGTTGCACCTCCAGGTTTGATAGGCGACACACGGGTGTCCCCATCAGTTATGGGCTAGGTATCAGGTAGGCTGTATGGCACACATAGTGCTAACATCCTGGGTTCCATTGATGAGAGGTGATGAACTCATGAGTGTAGGTGAATTTGTGTCATGTGTTTGTGGACTGATTGGTTTTGGATATCTTGTTTTCATATATACACATTTCTTATACATATATATATATATACACATATATGGACTATCAACTTTGGAAGCAGATATATGTATGTATACATATGGTTTTGCAAAAATGTGTTTTTGGATTAAACTAACCGTGCAGGGATACTCCATCACTAAAAAAATTTTAAATGAGGTAACAACTTTCCTACTGAGCTTACGAGCTCACCTTCCCTATTTTCCTCCCTTTCAGGTAGTTGTTCATTCTAGTTAGTTATCTCGTTGGCTAGGCAAGTCGCTTGGCTTACGCTCGAGGTCTTATTCCTCTTGATTGGTACCTTTCCTTGTCTCACCCTTTTTCATGTGTAATTATTTAGCCAAGTTTTAGGTACTTGGAATTTTGACAAACCTTGTAAGTTAAATTTTTGACATTCGGATTCAAGATTTGAAAAATCTATTAAATCAATACCGTAGTTTTATTAAACCAAGTTTTTGTACAACTTGATTATGTTTTTCTTGAATTTTAATTGGTCTATCTACTTCTATAAATCAAACTAAAGATATACTCCTTATATAGAATTTCTAATGATTTGAGGACTAAAATGCAAAAATCTAAGTACTTGGTTTTTTTTCGAATTTTACAAAATTCTTTATTTATCTTAAATTACAATCCAAATTGCTAAAAGTCGCGGCCTTGGATTTTGGGTCGTGACAAGGCCACAGTCTGCTCGTTGTTGTCAAATTAGTCGAAGATGAGTCTTGGAAAAGGGCAAGCCTTTGACATTTGTCGTATGCTTGAGCAAAATTGTTCACATCTTTTGCCATAGTTTGTAAGTAGTAGCCTTGTCGCAAAGTTGTTCTTGCTAGAGATTGTCCACCAGAATGATTTATGCATATATTGAGCAGCTTATAGCAAAGTTTTTGAGCTTTCCCTTTGTCCTGTGGTATCGTCTTTTTTTTTTAGGTATTTAGTGAATAGGACCATCTATGAGGCTTACTGTTGTATTGGGAGAATGGGCTCTTTGAGAGCGAGGCAGTACTTTGTTTGACAAAAATTCCACCAGAACGATGTTGAGCAGTTCTTCATCTTTGGCTGCAAGTTCCACTGCATTGGCATTTTGAGCTCGAGGGATTTGGTGAATCTGAAACATTGCGGAAGATTGGATCCACTCTTTAGCTTTTGTGAGATAGGCTACCTTGTTGGCTCTTCGAGTTTTGATATTCATTGTTAATTTAGCGTAAAACGAATTTGAGATTCACCAAAAACATTGACTGACGATGCCTTTGTTTCTTTTGCTAAGCCTAGACCGGCTAGAAGACTTTTATACTTTGCCTCGTTTTTAGATACCTTGAATCCAATTTTGAGGGCATATATGAATTTTGTGATTATCAGGACGTATCATCATTAGACCGACTCTTACATCATTTCTCACTAGATGAAACATTCAACTACTTTCTTGGGCACTTTTATCTCAGGCTTGTAGGTGACCTCGGCCACAAAATAAGCTTAGGCTTGGGTTTTTATTTCTATTTTAGCCATGATGTGATGGCAAATTAGTTAAGCTTTACTTACCATGTGAGGAGGTGGCCCGATGCTTCTGGCTCTGTAGCACTTGTTTTAGGGACAGTTGTTTGATTGAATGAGCATGGAAATCATGTTGCAATTTTCTACAACTAATAAGCAGTGCATATGCAATCTTTTCTATCTCAGGGTACCTCAATTTAGTACCAAGGAGTCGCTTACTTGAATAGTAAATAGGTTGCTAAATTTTATTTTCCCCGCGTACGAGAGAAAAGCTGATTGCATGCTTGGACATAGCCAAATAGAAATATAGATTTTTATTAGAAATTGGCTTAGGGTGAAGAAAAGGTTTACATGAGTCTTCTTTATGTTGTTGGAATCGTAGTCTTATTCTTTCGTCAATTTGAACTTTTTAGCTTTTCACAATGCATTAAAGAGTGGCGGATATTTATTCATTAATTGACATAAAATGGCTTAAAGTTGCGAGCCATCTTGCTAAACTCTAGACTCTTTTTGGCTTTCAGGGTGACTAGGAGCACTTGAAGCTTCTAGGATTTTGCTTCAATTCCTCTTTAATTCTTTTACCATAAAATCAAAGAATTTTATTGCAACTCCAAAGGCACATTTTAATGGATCATGTTTCATTATATACTTTCTCATGACTTTGATCACCTTATCTGGCATAATTAGATGTGGCCCTTGACTTCATGAGTATGTCATCCACAATTTATATAGACCTCTATTGTTTTTCCAATTGGACCTTAGAGCATCATTTTTGCAAGCCTATGATAGGTCGCACCAGTATTTTTATGACCAAATGGCATTTATAGGAATATAATCCGCAATTAGTAACAGACAAGGTGAGCTCCTTATCTGGTGCATTCGTTAGGAATCAATTATAGCTGATGTATGTATCCGTAAAGCTTAGGAGTTCGTGTCTTGTTATAGCATCGACGAGCTGGATAATATTTAGGAGTGGGAAATTGTCCTTCAGGAGCTTTGTTGAAGTATGGGAAATCGAGACAAGTTCCCACTTGTTGTTAACTTTTTTTAACTAAGACTGGATTTGCGAGCTAACTGGGATAAAAAGACTATCAAATAAATATGTTACTCTCTAGCTTGTTAACTTCTTCCTTTAATGTGCTTAAGTATATTTTTATACTCTGCATTTTGACTGTTTGTTTAGTTTATACATTGTGTTTAGTTATTATCAATATTAACCTTTAGATTGAAATTTGTTACAAATTTATACCTTTTTTGGGTCAAACACCAATTTTGTTTTATGAGTTTACCAAAACATCCTTTAAACTTTAAGATATATATTTTAATACTTAATTTAAATTGAAAACTATTTAAAATAAATTACTAAATTGGAAAACAAATATTAAGGCTTTTAAACAAAGAAAAATCCTATAAATATTAAACATTATTTATAGACATATCTATCAATTTTAGATAAGTTTTAAATTTGAACTTTTTTTCAAATATATGTGTATATATATATTTAATCTTTAAAGAGTATCTTAGTAACATATTGATCAAAATTGCTGTTTAACCTAGAAATAGTATAAAGATATAAGATATAAAAATGTAATTATCCTCATTTAATTTGAGATATCTTTAATCGTATAATACTTGCCACTTTTTTTCGAATTGGTTTTACATCTAGGTCGATATTGAGCAGGTCTAGTGCTTGCCCCTTTTATCGAACTTGTTTTACATCCAGGTCAATGTTGAGTTGGTGGCTATTACCTCATGTCGAATATTAATCATATCGATATGGTATTCCAGGCAAACATACACAGGTTTTTCTTCGAAATTCCTCAGCCTAGATCTTTATGTCTTCATGGAGATTCTTTATAAGTTTCAACACCTTAGTTTTTCTCATCTACTTTGATTTGACGAGTTCTTCTATAGGTCTAACTTTCTTCTCCTTTAGCAAGTGCGAGGATGCACCTAGGGTCTCATTTGGTAGACTAGTGCTTATAATTCTCTACTTAACTCTAAGCTTGCATGACACGTTTTCCTTTGACAATGGTCCTCTGTAACAGATTATAGAACTCACAGCTTCTCCTAACTCACAGCTTCTCCTTGCTCACATCTCGAATATATATTTCCTTTTTGAGTGAGAAATTTCGTCATGAAATGATGGATTGAGGTAACAATTTTCGACTTTTTTAGATAGAGGCATCCTAGAACATCGTTAAATGTCGATAAAATTGTCGACCACAAGAAAGTCTGTTATGGTTGTGAGTTGTGACCTAATAGGGAGCTTGGCCGACTCTTAGTGTGATCGTATGATTACTGTATTAGCTTTAAAATATAACCTGACCGTATAGTAAAGTGATAAAAGGTTTAAGATGATGTACCCTTAAGCTCATTTTTTATCGAGTGCGTTAAGGTAGAGTATGTTCTTGTGGTAACCTATAATATCTACTATGATCCCTTTTTGGCTCAACCTTCTCTCAAGGATTTGGTTACTTATATGAGATTCGATTTTCAGTTTTGAGGAACATAATATCCATACCATATATTAGCTTAGTGTAACCAGTATATTTAGACATAGGAGTTCGAGGATATCGAGTTTCATAGTGTGAGACCTCTTCTCATCTAAAATTGATTTGTCTGAGGTTTGACTACCGTCACTCTTGTGCTAGTTATTGTTCTTAATTATTTTCCTTCAGGGTGTTACCAGTAGACTCTCCAATGGAGAACTTCTTGAGTTTTCTTGACACATGTATTTTTCTACACGAAGAGAAAATCTTTGACGTCGTTGCAGTTGAGCTTTTCCAAATTTTATTTGTAAGGAATATTTGGTTTGACACTTGATATAATGGCCATTAACATTCCTTCTTCTAGTACTTAAGCTACTTTAGCAGCCTTATCGTTGAACCATTTTATATTTGATTTCAACAGCCCATTTTCTCCTTGTTTGATGTCGGCTAAAATCGTGCATGATGTAGCAAATGTTCAAGCAGCATGAGCTGTCCAATAAAGTGTTTGAAGAACAGTGACTATATATGAGGTGATAGAGTCTTGTGTTAATTCTTGAACCACTTGTTGGTCCTTTTGGTGATGGTTTACTATAAAGCATCTGCATCGAGCCATTATATGGTAATCTGGAATAGGTTCATTAGGTTGTTGAACGCGTCAAGATGATTTCAAGGATCTATTTTGACTTCATAAAAGGTCATCGTCGACATCTCAAAATTCGCATGTAGTAGTTTGTCCCTCATTTCTTCCAAGAAGCGCAAAGTGTCACATTCGACAACGTATTCCTTGCAAGTAGATTATTGACTTTAGCTTTAATGTAAGCTAGCTTTTCATTAAAGGGAGTATCTTGTGAGGACAACAGGGGTTGCACTCCGACAAGTCGATCGCTTATTGGGATTGATGATGAGCTAGGCTAAGATTTACTAGACCTAGGATAGAGACGTCAATGTGGGCCGGCCTACATTCCAACGAAAAAACACGGTACTGGTACAACCCAGGCTCACATTATGTGGACCTGGACTGGCTCGCTACATATAGTAGGGCCAGACTCGGCCCCTCAGTCATAAGTCCACAGGCCTGGCCAGACCCACATTTCTATCGGTCCATATTTAGTCATTCTATATATAATTTTAAATATATTTCTTAATTAATATTTTTAAAAAATCTTAATTAAATATTTTCATTTATATGCTTTTAATATTATTTATTTACTTATTTTTGCTTATTTTCAATTTATTCAAATTTTTAAAAAAATTGAATGAGTTTTAGGCCATATTTGATATTTTAAAGCATATAATAACAACGAAATTAGGCCCACATTGTGGTCCATATTCGGCACATATAGGCACAACCCACTTAGGCACGGCCCACTTAGGTCCGCATAAAATATGGGTTGGGTCTGTGGGCCGTGCCGGGCCTCTTAGTAAGAATATGGGTCGGGTTAGACTGACCCATATTTTAGACGGGCCGAGCCTAGGCACTGTATGAAGCCCATATGGGCTTATCCCGGCCCACTTTACATCTCTAAATCTAGGAGGTCCATTCTTTGTTCTCGATCTAGGTCTCTTGTCATTTGTCCTACCAATCAAATAATATTTTCGTCGTTGGTTCCTTTATTGGTTTTATAATTGCAAGTATTTCATCTTTGCTAGAGGTGGGCGATGGGGCATGCAGTTTTCCAGCGGTCGCCAAATTTTTGGTTGTTGAACGTCAATTCAATCGCTGAGTGATCCATTTGTGATCTTCTTGGGATCCATTGGCATGTATTGCATGGGACCAGGACGGGAATGAAGATCATATTGCTTTCGCAGTTACGACTTTGAGAGACTTGGTTATTCTCCATTTCTTCTTGCCTTGCAGATCTAATAGTTCAATCTTCGGGGTCATTTATCCTTAAGATAGTTAGCTATTTTAACATGGTGTGCATAGTATTAAGAGTAGCCTATAGCTCCTTTGATCATTCAAAAATTTTCGGGCTTTTAAATATGCCGAGCTTGTATCTAATTCATTAGCGTCATTGGCGATGTTCTCTTTTCCTGGCCTTTGTCCCCTTGATGGTACATGGCCATTTTCAGGGACAAGAAAGTTCTTGACGTGTGGCCAAGAGTCGTGCGATTCATATCAACTGTATGATCAACATTGTAAATAGTTGTGGCATCCACTATGTTGGTGGTATTGGCCACCGCCATAGTGTATTAATGTATTTCTAGACAATATTCTCACCATTGTGGTTGTTGGTTGTTGACGTGTGTATTTCGTGAACAATGAGACCTCGAATCTCTATGGGAGATTGTGATTAATTGATCGAGAGATTAAGCAAATGATTAAAATAAAGACACAATCAAATAAAGTGATTCAACATATTGAAAGACATACCTCCATTTAGGGTTGGCAATTTGAACACGACCCGCCAACACTACTAGAAATCCGCATGTTTAGTTGACACACTTGATACGAAATTGACCCGAATTGATACGATTAATAATTTTTTTTATCAAATATATTATAAAATATTAAGTAATGACTCCATAGAAAATATTTTTTAACAAATTTTTTGTGATTTAAATAAAAAATAATAAACTAATAAGCTAATTTACCTTAATAAAGTAAAACTGGAGTAAAAAAATCAAGTAAATGTATGATTGTAATATTTAGAAGTGTTGTAACACGTCACTCTGACTGACGTTTTCATTAAACAGAAAACCTGCACGACATTAAATGGGTCAACACGAAATGACACGAATTGTCAGCCCTACCTCCATTGAGCCTCTCTTATTAGCAAATTTTTACTATAACTAATGTGTTTGGAACTAAGAATAAGAAAATTTCAATTCCACTTCAGTGTTAAATGAGGGGTAAATTCGTTATTTTAAATGTAGATGATATAGATTTTATAGAAATTTGAAATTCGTAGGTATAATTTTGCAGAACCAAAAACACTTGCAGAATACTTTAGCATTTTTATTTTTATTTTTTGCATTTAATATTAATTTAAATGAATAAATTTTTTGAGTTGCATGTGCTAGACTAGATAACGCTATTTTTTTTTAAAAAAAATTATTATCAAATTAACGTATAAATTAGCTTAATTAGGATTTGAACCCCTCTTCTTCCACACATTCACACACATTCCCAAGAATTTTAGACTAATTAAGCTAGCCTCAGTTGGCTAGATAAGACAAGTTTCTTGATACAGTAGATTCATTTGCACGCTTCTCGTCTTTGCTGATAGAGTAAATGCAAAAGATAAGTTTGAGTATTTTGCAATTTTAGCTCTTAAGTTTGGAATCTACAAAATAATATTCTAAGATTAAGAATTTTTAAAAATTGATATATTGAATTAACTTTTCGAATGCTTTTAACAAGTAAGGTACAATAACACTATCAAAATTAAGGAAAATAATGAGGATTAATATGAAAGATATTATTATTTTTTTATTATCAAAATTATTCAAAAAGTTGTTTCAAAGTATCGATTTACAGGATCGTCAAAATCTTAAGATTTAAATTTCAGAATACCTAAATTTGATAGTATTTTTTTTTCTTTTTTAACCAGTTATTCTTTTTTATATTAAAAAATGTTTTCAATGGTCACAGATTATAGTGCTCGAACATCACGACGATAATATAAAATATAGTGAAGCAGATACCGTTTTACTTTTGATGATGCCGTTGTACGATTTATGTGGCCAATAAATGCAATTTCTTGGAACAAATGGGACCCACATCCATAGTACGTATCGTAAAAATTTAGCATAAGGTCCACTACGGCTGCTCTCCTATTCATATACTCTTTGACGTTGTTTTGCATCAACTAATACTTGGTCTCAATTCCTATCCCATCTGTGATTTT
Source organism: Trema orientale (assembly GCA_002914845.1). Lineage (NCBI taxonomy): Eukaryota > Viridiplantae > Streptophyta > Magnoliopsida > Rosales > Cannabaceae > Trema > Trema orientale. The sequence continues at coordinate 182,693 of JXTC01000029.1, read as the reverse complement.
TTTTCATGCCAATATTTTCTTTTCCTGACTATTTCCTCTCCGTACTCTACGCGTTTTAAAGTCGTTAATAACTTTTGATACGTATAGAAACTTAGAAAGCATCTATCTCATCTCATCTAGAGGAGGCTTGTCATTTGGTGTAAACCCACTTGCTCCATTAAATACTCCAAATAAAATCCTCCAATTAGCATGACTAATTGGACCAAAAAAATAAGCTATCGACAAGTTTAACATTACTTTTCGTAGATCCAGTTGATTGAATCCTTTCAATAATATTTTAAACTACTCTTTAGCCTTAAAAAGAAAGACAACTAGATGGTACGTACCCTCGAAATTCAAAGTTGAAAAGCTTCATCTGCCATACTCCTATACGTTAATTATCGTTAGAAGCTTCTTTCATCACAATATAACTCTCTAAAGTCTATGCCAGATTTTTTTTTTTAAAAAAAAAAAAAAAAAAAAACATATGACATACGTACCAAGTAGTTTCTACTTTCTCCGAAAATTTCAACACGGGGATTATTGGAAAAATTTTATTCAGTCACACCAAAATATAAATACAAGCATTCCTTCCCCCCTTCAAAACATTCACCTGATCACTCTCCATTTTCATTTTTCACAATCCATCTTCATCAGCAGTTCATATTATTAACACGTAACATTTTTCTTTTTTTCAAAAAAAAAAAGAAAGAAAAAGAAAAATGAAAGGTGAGAGGGGAGGAAGCAAAAAATGCTTAGCCTACGTGGCAGCATTCATCGTATTTCAGGCAATAGTGATCGCCGTCTTCGCCCTAACGGTGATGAAAATCAAGAGCCCGAAAGTCCGTTTCGGCTACGTAACGGCGGAGAATTTCAGCTCAAGCAATACAAACGGTCCATCTTTCAGCATGGACTTGAAAGCCCAATTCACCGTTAAGAACACCAACTTCGGACACTTCAAGTACGAGAACAGCACGGTGACCATACTATACCACGGCATGCCGGTTGGGGAGGCCTTCATTGCCAAGGCCCGGGCCAGGGCCCGGTCCACCCGGCGGTTCGATATCACCATCCCGATCAGCTCGGCCCGGCTGACCAACACGGCCAGCCTTGGAAACGACATCAACGGTGGCGTCTTGACTTTGACCAGCCAAGCCAAGCTTAGTGGGAAGGTGCACTTGATGAAGGTGCTTAAGAAGAAGAAGTCTGGTGAGATGAGTTGTACCATGTCGGTCAACTTGGGCACCCGGGCTGTCCAGGATTTGAAGTGCAAATGACAAATTAATTAAGCCAGATTAGTTAATTAGTTTCGTCTTTATATTTATTTTACAGTTAATTTTCTTCGCCTTGTTTTTGGGTGGTGATTTATTACCATTATTATTATTGTTGTCATTTTTATTATTGTAACTATTATTATATTGGATTTTTCTACTTCGTAGGGATTTGGATTGATGTATACATTCTTTGAGCATACAGGCCAGTTGAGCATTTGGAAATTTTTTGTTCATAATTTTATTTTTATTGAATCATTTGCATATGTTTGATCAGTCTAGGAGTATTATATTTGCATTGGATTATATTCCGATTGATAGTCATTTACAAACGACAGCTAGTGAAGCGAGCGACTGACGTTTTTTTTCTGGTCACCTAAAAAATGGGCGCGCCATATAAAAGACTCTTTATTTTTAGATTGGTTAAGACGACACGGCGTCTGTTTGCAGCTAATATTAAAATGTCGTTATTCATTTTCACCGCCCTAGCATGAGTCTTTATGCTTAATACTTGCCATCAATGCTAATGACGAGCTTCAAACTCCCCCTACGCCCACCAAAAAAAAAAAAAAAAGAGGAAATCAACCAGAATTTTCTTTTTTCGAACATTTCTCAAATATCCCAACTTCTCTTTTTAAAACTAAAGAAATAGGTAAGAAAATTCAGTGCTGCAAACAGGCAGTGTACAACATGGACTAGAGGCATTTTTATCTATATATTCCTCCAATATTTTGTCTTTTTATTTATGTCAGCTAAAATATTACAGACTTTGGCAACTAATCAACTAATTATGCATAGATCAAGGCCAATAATGCCACGAGAAGGCATTAAGCGGCCGCCACTCAGCTTGGTTGAATATATACATATAATAATTTTTTTGGGTTGGAAACTGGAAAGGATACGTAGTCAAGAAGTCAAATATTTTTGTTATGTGGGACCCAGAATGCCAGATTCAAAAATATCGTTCGAGGTAAAATAAAATGTGGACACAAACGATAAAATTATCAATATATTTTATCCACACATTCCATGATTATATCAATCAATAAATTGATTTGTTCATTATCAAATTAGTCAAAAAAAGGAGGATCGCAAGTTCATTCCACACCTATGATGAAGGTGAAAAAACATGATACGAGGAAAGATACATACGTGAAGGGGTTTTTTTTTTTTTTTTTTTAAATAATAATGTAGCCTAGGTGATAAATTAAAGGCATGTAATTGGTTGAAGAGGTGAAGGTCCAACTACCATTTCAATTATGCCAAAGTATAGTCTCCTGTACTCCATTGAAGACATACATATAATAGACATAATGACATTAAAATACCCTGGCTTCTAACGTTTCTGCAAAAAAAAATATCTTGATTTTTAAATATGTGCAAAATAATATCATCACTTTTGAATTATACAAATTAATATCTTAACAATTAAAATTCTTGCAAATGAATACCCCAACATTTGAAATTCCTATAAAATTTATAACCTTAATGCTCAATTTGTTGATTTTAATAATAGAAAGATGATAGTAGCTATTATCAATTTAATTAAAACTTATTAAGAAATAATAAAATTTCTAAAAATATTTATAGTCAGCTTATTTCACATTTAAAAAAGAAAAGTAAAAAATTAGAACGAGATGTAAAAATAATTAATTGTCAAAAAAAAAAAAAAACATGAGAGGTAAAAACAAAGATATGTTTTAAGTACAATATTTAGTCTGTCTGCATTGGGTAAGTATGGTTTACCAAGGCATCCTTCCCGCATAGGTGGGCACAGCTTACCGACTGCTGGGGCTGAGCGTTGTACTATGAGATTTATTAGGTGCATTACTTAGTCGGTCTGCGTTGGGTAGGTATGGTTCACATTGGCCATGTGTTTCCTTTCCGCACAGGTGGGCATGGCCTACCGACTGCCGTGACTTTGTAACATACTCAAGGGCCCTATAAAGAAATATTTTCTAAGAAAAGTACATCAAAATGAAAAGTTATGAAAGAATGAGTACAATGGGAATTTCAGTGAAGTTTATGAATGAAACATGTTCACGAGTATGCATGATCTTTACTTACTGAGCATTAGCTCAACCGCCACGGTAAAGTCGCGCAGAAGAGTACGCGCGCTAGCGCGCTAGTATTGTATTGTGTTTTTTAGTGCTTCTTTGAAGCCCCAGTCTAATAAGGAGAGCTAGCCCTTCTTTTGAAGCAGGGCATTCGTATAGTAAAGATGAAACGTCTTTAGTGTTGTTAATACCTCTCTTCCTTCTCCCTTCCGTTAAGGGTAAAAGCATAATGATATAAGCTGCTATTGCTATTAGGCCCGCTTAGGTACTTCGTTCCTAGCTTTCCTAGACGCTTGTGCCAAAGACGTAAGTCTTCTTTAGAGGTGGAAGGATGAGAAATGGATGTAGAAGCTGCATTTTTAGCAATTAACCAAAAAAAAATAGTTATAAAATAATTTCCGATAATATACTAATATCTAAGCATTTTTAATAAGTTAATGAGAGGTATTTGCATCTTTTAATTTGCTCATAGAATAAATATACATAGAAAACAAAAGCTGAGGGTATTAATTTGCAGAAATCGTAAATGTTAGGGTATTAATTTGTAGAATTCAAAAATGAGGTATTAATTTGCAAAAATCATAAATGTGAGGGTATTAATTTACAGAATTTCATAAATAAGATTATTAATTTGAAGAAGTTCAAAAGATAGGGTATTTTTTGCCAAAAAAAATTAAAAATAAGGGTATTTTTACGTGATTAACCCAATAAAATATAAGAAAATGTGCAAATTATTCATTTACTTTCTTCTTCCCTGAAGCACAACTACTTTCATGAATTGTATTAATTGTCAAACCCTTTTTTTTTAAATTCATGAATATTATTGTCCCTTATTTTTAAGAGAAATCCATGGTGTGGTAAAAGAAATCCTGTAATCTTTGTCAACTTCTTCTTCCCTCCCCCTCTAATTCCTCGTATCTCTTCAAATTTCCATTTTATCATATGGGAAGCCTTAGAATCTCCCCGATATTAGGAATTTCTTTTTTCGGTTTTAATGATTTTTGATCCCTTTACATTATGTGTCATGATCTGAGGCTGGGGTCAGTGGCAGTTTAAGTATTTCACAAAATAGAAATTCCAAAATTTAATTCAAAAAGTTAAATAAATTTATAAACGTTTGTATTGGCCTTTAAAAATATTTAAGTGAAAGTTATCCCATAGTTAATGCATCACTCTTTAAATATAGATTACAATAAAAATAATTATTCAAAATTATGCATCACAAGCTTATCACACATCACCCATAGACATAGTTTATACAGACCATAATTAGCTTCATAATTAAAACTTTTAAAACTATAAACAAGACGAAATTGTTACTTATTTCTACACTCATAAATATAGTTGGAATTTCTAAAATAAACAACTAGTATTAAGCTTCAAATGCCACCTTCTAAATCTTTTTGTCTAGGTTACACTAAATAGCACCCAAGGGGAAGAATGGGGATTGAGCTAATGCCTAGTAGAGAAACGATCATAAATTTTTACAATAAATATTGATATTTTTATTTCACAAATTCCTACATAGTTAGTTTTCTCATTCCAAACGTTTCACAAATACTAGTTTCTCAAACAGATTTATCAAAATCCATATTTACAAAACAATATTCAAACGCACTCTAAAACACAGTACATACCATTCAAGTCCACGACAAATGTACTAGCTATTGCCTAATTCCATAATGCCTAGTTCATGATATATATGAGTTCAGTATCATATATGTGACGAACGTGACTTATTCTAGTGTTCTATTAGAACACTGTAATTCTGACAGCCGCGTGTGACAATATACAATGCAAATGCGTGACATGATGCAGATATGTATGTTTTGCGATCAAATCAAGAAATCAATAATTTTCATTCATTCCAAATCACGAATTTGAACCAAACACATTTTTCGTAATATTTAAAGAACGAAATTTAATTTAATCAAAATTAATCCAAACCATTTATAATAACTGGATTCCTAGTGTCCAAAATAGCTGGATTAGACATATAATTCGATTAATTTGGGTTCCAGACCGAAACCCGACCCAAGCGCGTAAAACGAGACTATTCACGAACCCTGTGTTTCGAAATTCGTGCTACTTCGAAATATATCGATACTTTATGTTGTAGTTCAGCTCTCGACCTCACTGAATCCGAATTTGAGGTTAAAACTTCGTTTTGAGATCCGAGCCTTAAATGGGCCTTAAATCCGAAAGTTACAAAAATACAATTTTTTGAAATATTTAGAAAATTATCATCTTTTTCAATTCACGATTTTATACGTCTCCGGATTTCGATTCAATACCAAATAATCATATTTGTTTATGATTTAAGATCCTCTATCATCTCATATAATTTTTGCGGCCTAAAGAGTTATTTTAGAAAACAATTATAAAAATGCCATAAATTACTTAAGAAAGTGGCCAAAAATAAGTTACACAAAACAGCCAAAAAATTTAAATGCTCACCAGAGTCAAATAGCCGGAAATTGGAGGAGGTGGAGGTCGACGTAGGTCAGGGAAGCCTTGGGCTTGCTAAAAGTGGTGGTGATCAGTGATATTGGGCAGCGGAGACAACGATTTTGGCTGCAAAACCATGTAGCTTCGTGCGCTTCTTCTTGCGTCCAAGCAGTGCGATGGGTGGCGAAGGGTGGCGTCATGGCTTCGTCGGTCAGCTGGGATTGGCGCTAGCCAGAGCTCGTGGCCGGAGGAACGCCGGCGGTTAGAAAGTTTGGGAGGAGGCTAAGAGAGAGTTCCTTCGGGGACTTGTTTGAAGAAGAATGAGAAGTTGGGGGATCTAAAGGCAAATGTTAGAACTGTTTGCCACGTGGCAGCTACTGGTTGACTGAGCACTATGCCATAAATTCGGATTTTTACCCTTTTATAAGTTTTCTAACATTTACGCCCTCCAAAAATTGCTCTTTAGTCTATATTTTCAAAATTTCTTTACACTTTCACCCAAATAAATCTAGACTTTATAATGTCCAAGTTCATTTCAGATATTTTTAATTTTATATTTTGAAAATGCGAAATTACCACAATCCCCTTGGCCACAAATTTCATTTTTCCCTTCTAATAAACTGATTTTTACATTACGATTGTTTTTATCCTCACCTGATTATAGGTTTGTGTGAGATTTATATTGATTAATCCTTGTTATTTTTATTTAATTTTATGTGGTATTTTTTTTGATTGAAAACTTCCAAGGTTTGTATATATCAAATATCAATTTCTACAAGACATCCATCACAGAATTAGTTAGAAGAGCCAACTTTGATTTTAGAGTATGATTTGAAAAAACAAAGAAGAATATCTTATAGAGCTCTAGTTGTGTACTGTTTGGCATGGCTTTTAGAAGCTACTTTTTGGCTTTCCGAGTCCAAAAGTAGTTCCTGGGCTTGTTTGAGAGAAATATCCGAAGAGCTTCTGGGCTTTGAAAGCTTTTCAAGAGAAAGTCAGACTCATGTGACTTCTATGAGAAGAGCTTCAAAGAAAATATGAAAATTTTTATTTTTGGATTTTAATGAAAAATAAAATTTCCATATTTGGCCTCATTTTAATAAATGACAAAAAAAGTGCAATTAAGATCCTAAAATAAAATTTCAAATATATCATCCAAACACTATACTAAAAATTATGATTTTAACTTCTCTTTTTCCATTGCAAAAAAAATAGAAGTAAAAACTATCCCAAATAAGCCAATATATATCCATATTGAGTTATGTGTTTCTTCTTTCATCGTTATTAAAATCTTAATGATTTTATCAATTGTTCTGTTTAATATTATAGGTACTTTGAAATTTAATTTTCATATCGACTAGTTACTGTAATTATCTTATTTGATGACTGGAATTCCTATTTTTTTTATTAGGAAAGAAAAAAAGGATCTTATACTGACGCTGGAAGTTTGTTAACCGTCACATATTTCCCAAAAATATCATCCTAATTAACTATTATTTTACTATGAAATGGCCACACTTTTTCTCTTCAACTCCCTGTCAATAGGACTTTAATGTGAAAGTAAAACTCAAAAACGGATAGAGAGTTGAGACTATATTTTCTTGAACTGGACTAATTGAAACTAGCGGCTGCGGTAAACGCTTTTCTCAGAAAAGTTTGCTCTCTTAATCTTCCAATTCAACAAAAACAATCTCAAGTACTTGATTGGTACGTGTAATCCAAATGTTGTGAAGTTTCATGGGTCTTTCTTCATTCGAAGCTTCTCTTTTGGGTCTATATTTCAAATACCCACCCAATATCGTCCAATCGCCTCTATTGACAAATTACATGAAAAATAAAAATAAAAAAAAATGTCCACCCAAAGATTTTTCCACACGTACGTACATAAAAGTACTCCGAGAACACCCTATGAGAAAAGTACTCCACATTAAATTGCTCAAACTCTGTGAAAATTTACATCCCTAAAATCCTCCCCATAAAACCTATATATACTATACCAGACTACTCCAAATAAATATCACCATACATCTCCTTATCAACATTAATATTATTACATATCCCTTTTGATCAAATATAGAAACTATTACAAAGGACTCATCCAAAAAAGATCTATCAATTAGTAACAGGCCATGTTGGAATCCGAGAAATTCAAGAGGTCCCAAAACGCAAAATGCTACGCATACATATTGGCGTTTGTCGTTTTTCAAGTGGCAGTCATTCTCATATTCTCTCTGACCGTTATGCGAGTGAAAACTCCGAGCGTGAGGCTCAGGTCCGTACAGGTCCAGAGCCTCAACATCAACGACAACACAACCAATCCCCACTTTGACATGACTCTTGTAGCCGAAATCGCTATTCGGAACAAGAACTTCGGCCACTTCCGATTCGATAACGCCGCAGCCAACGTCACCTACGGCGGCGTGACGGTTGGTGATGGAGAAATCGTTAAGGCTCGTGCGAGTGCGAGGAAGACTAAGAGAATGAATGTCACGCTTGAAGTGAGCTCGAGTGGGCGCGTGACCGAGACGGCGAAGCTGAGCGACGATCTCCGATCGGGGAATCTGACGCTGACAAGTGTCGCGAGGGTGAGAGGTAAGGTGACGTTGATGAAGGTGATGAAGAAGAAGAAGACTGCTAACATGAATTGCACCATGACTGTTAACTTGGCTACCCGTGCTGTCCATGATCTTGATTGTGAATGATGTCGTATTGACGATTTTTCGTCGTTAGACTTTGTTTCTTATTATGATTAATTATTTGTGTGCTAGTTTTCATACATACACATTCCGAGGGAGATATACGATACCATATTTATGTTAATTATTATTCTTTGCTTCGATCAAATAAAACAGATTATATATACGGATTTTTGTACATGATATGATTTATTAATGAGCATTTCCATATTTAGTACACACCGCCAATATAAAATGCAAAAACAGTTTTCCGAATTTTATTTTTTGGAACTTTTTATGAAATAAGGATGGCATTATAAAAATCCTGATGTTGAGGAATTACAGTTCATTCCTTAATTTTTATCATCTTGTGTATGAGATAAGGAAGGTTTCATGGAAATATCAACAAATTTACGTAAAATAAATAAGCAAGCATAATTATCTAAGTATTTTCTAATAGTTACATACACATACCTTTTGATTTTTCCTCTTTCTTTGTTTTCCTTTATAAAGGTACGTATATTAACACATTTAGATAGAATATAGAGAAATTTGAAGACTTCGATATTGTTTCATACGATACCTACGGCGACATTTAATTTAACTTATTTTGTGCTTAATGGTGTAGTGAATTATCAAATGGCATTTTGTATGTGAGACCTAGTTGTAATGTGAAATTAACAATATTGGTGTGTGTATAGGAATGGAGTCAATAATTTTTTTTTTCCCCGTAATAGTGAAAGCGCATACATTAAGAAAATGCTTTGAGCTAAATTTGGCTTGCGTAATATAATCATGAAATTCGGCAAATGGTAATTTTGGAACTCCATACTCAACAAATGCCGACATAGGATTTAATTAGAGCTATGCATGTTATACTGTGTCATGCCTGTATAGTCCATTTAAGTTGGACACAAATGTGCTTTATACCGTATTGAGCGCAAATATGCTTCATGCCGTGTTAAGCACAACCCACATCTTAGTTGTATCATGTCTAAAGTAATTAAAAAAAAAAAAAAAACTACTAGTCAAGAACGGTATATTAACCTATTTTGTAACATGGTCGTACTTTTATGTGGTGCCGTGTCAACCCACATACTTAGATGTGCCGGTTGATTTGGACTAAAATTGACTA
>JXTC01000029.1:153103-167179 GCA_002914845.1 Trema orientale | reverse complement strand
ACTAACCATGCAGGGGCTTTCCATCATTAAAAAGGTTTTAAAATGAGGTAACGGTTTTCCTACTGAGCTTTCGAGCTCACCCCTTCTTTTTCCCCTTTTCAGGTACTTGTTCACTCGAGTTTGGTGTCTTGATGGCCTGGCAAGTCGCTTGGCTCATGCTCGAGGTCTTATTCCTCATTAGTTGGTATCTTCCTCTCACCCTTTCTCTATGCCCAAATGTTTAGCCAAGTTTGTTGTTCCTACTTAGGGAATGTATGAGGATATATTAATTATTACTTGAGGGTTTGGTGTATAAATGGAACACTAGAGTTCCCAAGGAGCATACTTTCAAAGTTTGAAGTACTTGGAATTTTGATTAACGTTGGAAATCAGTTTTTGAGCTTTCCGACTTAAGATTTGCGAGCTTCATGTTAATCAACATTAAAGTTTTTATCAAACGAAGTTTTCGTACAAATTAACTATGTTTCTTTGAATTTTAAATGGCATATCTTTCTTAATAAATTAAACTACAGATGTGTTTTCTTTTATTTAAAAGTTCTAATAATTCAAGGACTAAAATGAAAAACCCAAGTACTTGATTTCCTCTGAATTATGTAAAATTCTTAATTTATATTAAATTACACTCAAAATTACTAAAAGTCACGGCCTTGGATTTTGGGTCGTGACAAAAACTATTGTACCAATAATCCTTAAAAACTTTCTCAAAGTTTTGTTTGTTTAAAAAAGTAATAATTCTTAAAATTTTAATTTTAATATTTTTCAATTTCTAAATTTTTTTTTGCTATACATCAGAAATTTAAATTACAAACTGACCTAATTAAAGATTTAGACCCCCAACCCTCCTCACATACTCACACACAAACCTAAGAATCCTAGACTAATTGAGGCTCAATTGGCATTAAAAAAAAAAAAAAAACAAACAAACAAAACAAAACTATAGCATACTTTTTGCACTTCGTGATTACATAAATTTTTTTACCTGTCATGGCTTTCCATTCCTGTTCTTGAAAAATAATAAAAAGGCATTTCCCCCAAATTTGTGTGTTGATTAATGAATGCATAGCACATTATAAATAGGCTTTTCTATCATAAATGTTTTTAAAAAAAAGTTCAATTATTCGCTTAGTTTTTCAAGGACAAATCTGGCCATCAGCAATGATTTTCTTATGCCTCTAACTCGTTCTCCTATAATCCACTTGAAAAAAGGAAAAAAAAAAAAAATCTCGGTCTTCTATTGTTTTTCTTTTTTCCGGTCCCTACTTAAAATAAGTAATAACTTGCATGGAGACAGATCTCCCAAACTTTTAATTCTAATTCATTGCATTATAAATTTTTATGTTTCGTTTGATAATGTCGGTAAGCTCATCCTTCCCCTAAAGAAAGTAATTATTTGCAGTTTTTTTCCTCCTGGAAATAACTTTCTTCTTCTTATAATAATGTGCATGTGTACACTAATTTTTTTTTTTTAAATTTAATGCATATATACTACATGTTTAACATATATATATATATATATATATATATATAGGGCACCAATCCAGTAGGTATTTTTTTTTTTACTGCTAATGAAAAATTTGTTTGCACATTTTTTTATATTAAAAAATAGGAGAGAGAAAAACATTAATAATGCACGTCTTTTCATGCATCTCATTTTAGCCGTTAGATCATTGTTAGATGATGATCTAACGGCTAGAAAAAAAATACCTACACATAAGTAAAAAAAAAATACCTACCGGATTGGCAACCATATATATATTTATATATATGGAGGAGGTTTCAATGGTTACGTCTCCATGAGTAACCATCATTAAAATGCGTGTAATAATAAATTTATTATTTAAATTAGAGTATTACTAAGTTGACTTTCTAAAAAAATTTGAAAACATTACGTGTTTAGCTTTGAAGGCACAAATAGAAAAACCGGCCAAACGTTTTAGAGAGTCTTCATATAGTCAGACGACGATAGCCCTAGAAGTCCAAATGGTACAACTTAAAAATATAAAACCACAATACATAAGCCAGCCGCCTTTGGTGGCTATTTAATATTACATCATGTATAGCTCGTTAGTTAACTAAGTAGTCCAATTAAGCATGCGCTAATTAGTCTCTGATGCCATCTCCACCAAACAATAACCCCAACTTTTTATTTTTTATTTTTTTTTAAAAATTAGACACACAATTTTAATTCACGTTAAAATTGCGGTGATACTTCTTGGATTAAAAATTATTACAATAAGAGTTAAACCCCACTTTTTTTTTAAAAAAAAAATTATTACATTAAGACACTATTGAGACTTTGAAAAAATTAAAAAAATAAATAAAATTTTCACCATTTATTATGTTATTATTTTAATTTTAAGTATTAATTATAAATGATGTATCATAAGATAAAGTTTAATAGCCAAAAGTAAATTGTTTATGAAATTTATATCTTGTGGAGGGTTCTGTTTATATTTTTTAAAAATCTCAAAGAGTAGTGTCATTGTAGTTATTTTTAGTCCAGGACATGTAATAGAATCATAGAGTGTGGATTCAATTTTTACCACAAATAAAAAAATAATAAAACCCAGCAATAAGAAAAAAAAGATTCTTTTCTTTTGAAATTCAAAAAGAATAATTCGGTACCAAAAAAATTGAGAGAAATGCTAGATAAAAAGAGTCAACAGTTCCGAATATATATATATATATGAAGGTCTTCTCAATGGTTACAATTTTTTTGTGACCATGAATGGATACTAAAAAAAATAGTGATAGCATTAAATTTTTTTGATGGTGATAAATAGCATTAAATTTTTCTGGCCAACTATCAAACTAATCACCACCGTAGGATATAGGTGTAACGGCTTAAACTATTGTAACCATCCATGGGTAAGTATTATTGTAACCATTTAAACCAAACCCATATATCTATATAGGTTGTCAATCCAGTAGGTATTTTTTTTTTACCTATGTGTAGGTATTTTTTTTTAGCCGTTGAATCATATATCTAATGGTGATCCAACAGCTATAATAAGGTGCATGAAAAGACGTGCATCATTACTGCTATTTCTCTCTCCAACTTTTTATAATAAAAAAATATGCATGAAAAATTTTCATTGGCCAAATTGATACCTATGTATAAGTAAAAAAAAAAATACCTACTGGATTGGTGTCCATATATATATATAACATCTTGAATGTCTTCATGAATTGATCAGCAATTCTTATTTCAGCAATTTCCTTGATAAATGACATACCAAGATTTATAAAAAGCAACTAAATACTAAATACAACATTTTGTGGAAACTTGCGAAGATTAATTCAATTTTTCCCTTTTGTTTTTCTTCTATATTTTTCCCTAGCTATTTTCCATTCTAATATAAGTTTCAATGGAATTTCAATGGTTTTTATTCAAGTAATAGTAAAAAGGTATCTTGTTTCATAATAGCTTCTATGAATCATGTTACTTTCTTCACTTGGGCTCTCTACTTTATTGCTTGTTCATTGATTAAATTACAGACCTTGTAGAGATCGCCCTTTCTCCGTTGCTTGGGGTTTGGACGATTCTTCAAATTATTTCAAATTACACACTTGTTTTTTTCGTTTTCTTGTCTCTTTTAACCATCCAAACAAGAATTTAATAAGATTTTACTTATTGGACACGTGGCTCCATTATAAAAGATGTGACAAGAAAGAGGACACAATATTTGGAACAGGTGATTTATTCTGTACGTAGATTCAATTCCTTTCGAATTCAGCACCAAGATAAGGGCTGCGAAGTGCCAAGGAAATAAATCATGAGCTTCTCCAATGGAGAAAACGAAAAAGAAATCTGCTAAAATGCCAAAAGAGATTATAAGAATTTTTTTTAGTTCTTAATTTTTCAAATAAAGGAAGAATGGTTCTTGCCTTCATTAAAAGTCTTACGTGTCCCAAAGTTATCGTTGAAAAGCGTTCTTACTTTTAACTTAATGCATGCAAAAACAGATGATGATGAGCTATAATTAGTTTGATCTTGACTTTTAATAAAGGCTACGTTCAGGAGCTATGTGTAATTGCTGCATTGACTTGTGCTTCGTAGAAATACTCCTTAGTTGGGAAACTAAGTAACGTCTGATGATGGTATATTAATATACCCACCAAAAAAAAAAAAAAAGAAAAAAAAAGGTGTGCCCTGTTATTATTGTTAATGAATAGTATTTAAGCTTTTAATTTTACATTAAAATAAGCTTTATTCTTTTTTACTATATTAACTATTTGTCGTATGCAAAAATTATTCACCATAAAAGATTGTGAGCAAAGTATAAAGTACACTAAAATACTTAGCTAAAGGGATCTACTCGCTGGCAACGACAGAAAGTAATATGCTCTTGAGCTCAAGTAGCGAGCTCATTGCCCATTGCTCACCCATTGGTCATAAGTTCTTTATTAGCTAGAACACTTCCAGTCGGAGAACTATTAATGAGATCATTGCTCGCATGGGATTAGAAAATTAGCAAGCTCATTAGAAATTAGCAAAGAGAATAACCAGCAAGTTGGAATTTCAAAGAAACATGCCCAATCACAATGGATCTTTCTAGTAAGGCAGATAATTCAACCGAGATTTGGATAAGATTTGGATAATTATTATGTATCTAGCGATATTCTATTTGAATTTAGATAATTAAACAATATTTATAATTACTTTATTAGTTTAGAGATAAACATAATATATAAGGTAGTGCATATAATTGTAAATGATTGTGACTACCTTTCTCTTATAAATAAGACCAGTCTTCAGTCAGTTATCTTCACAAGCTCACAATCACATTAGTTTGATAAACAGAAACTATAGCTTTGTAGACACTCCACATAATATACAAAGTGGATGTAGGTCATTTTTTAGGGATCGAACTACTATAAATTTGTCGTCAATTTGGTCAGATTTATTTTTAGGATCTTATTACTTTTTTCCGTTGACAAAACCTCCGTCAATTCTATTCTCTGATAATTTGCAAGTTATTTAGAATTTGGCAAAGAGCATAAGTGACTATCCATCAAAATAGATTTGTAACTGTAACTCATGGATACATCTACACCATAATTAAAATACAACAATAATTTTACAAGCAACTCAAACAATATTTAGCAAACAAAAGATAATGTTAAGCTAGCTTATATATAATATAAAAGCATCTCTTTACTTGTAATTCATTTGTAGTTTTATGAGTTGGACTTTTATGGCAATTTTCACACGCGTTCTTACCTTCTAGAAGTTAGTCAATATTGTCAATACTTTCACAAGATGACCGTGACTACATTAAATGTTATTTTTTAAAAGATATGTACACCGAACCACGTTTTGTCTCCCAGCGCTAGAGATTATATTGGTTCTAATCTAAACGCGTGGAGTCGATGGTTCTATAGATCATATTGTCATAAATCAATATAATAAAATCTCTATAGCTTGAGAAAGTCACAGACTGACCATCTAGAAGTCCAAAGTGCAACACATTAAAATAGAGTACTATATAGACGCGTTAATTTCTTCATATCCCCTTCGGTCCCTTTCAACTCGTTAATGATCGATCAAATGTAGTCCAAGACACTTATATATATATGCTCTACTTCTCTTCTTCAATTTCCACAACAAGATTAATACTTATATATCAACTCATTTTTAAGAAAGAAAGAAAAGAGAAGCGATTGAAAAAGGTTGATCTTGTAAACTTTAAAGGAAATTAAAGATCCAAAGAGAGAAAAAAAAGTTTCTTCTAAACTTTTTAAGCAAATTAGAAAAGAAAGATGGCTGGGTACACTAGAAAAGACGAAGAATCGGCCACTTTGCGATCGGACGAGCTCAAACGCCAGAAGAGGATCAAATTGGCAATCTATATTGCTATATTTGCGGTGTTTCAGGTAATAGTTATCACTGTGTTTGGACTGGTTGTGATGCGAGCTAAGTCTCCTAAACTAAGGCTTAGCAATGATATTGAGTTCCAAAATCTCAACGTAGTCAACTCTGGACCATCCTCACCGTCCTTTGACATGAACTTCTCGACCCAAGTGAGAGTCAAAAACTCTAACTTCGGGCCCTACAAGTTCGACGCCACCACCCTCAACTTCACCTATAGTGGCGCCACCGTAGGGCAGGTTGTCATTCCCAAGGGCAAGGCCGGATTGAAGTCAACCAAGAAGATTAATGTGGTCGTGAATTTGAGTTCGAGCCAACTGCCAAACACCGCCAATCTCGGCAGTGAGTTGACCGCCGGAACTTTGACTCTCAGCAGCACGGCTAAGATGACCGGGAAAGTGGAGCTAATGTTGATCATGAAGAAGAAGAAGTTGGCCAATATGGATTGCACTATCACTATTGATGTCAATGAAAAGAAGCTCCGATCTTTAGAATGCAAGTGAAGACTTGAATATTAGTGTGTGTTACATGTATTTGGATTCCCTGTACTGCTACAAACTAGCCTTGGCGGATACCATGATCTGCTTAACTTTCTAGTCATATATTGTACATTAATTTCATTTTTTCCCCCCCTTTGTTTTTCGTTTATGTGCCGTTTTGTATCGCTTGTCCAGGTATTCAATTAGTAATGTCACTAATTTATTGATGTTCTTTTTCATGTTTTCTATATCATGTTGGTAGACTGTACAGCTAGTCGTAATATATAATTTAGCTTTAGGCATTCAATATTGCGACATATGACCTGTCAAGAAAAAATAAAATTACTAGAGAATTGAACTTCGTCAAGACATTTTATATATTGTAGCAACGACCGGAAATATGGGTGAAGACTCTTTCTCTCCATTTTCCAGCCACAATTGGACGAGAACTTCAAGTAATCAACTCCGCCGTGAAGTCACGGCGAGATCTATTTCTTGGCATTTTTTCTTGCTCATGTATTTCTTTCTTTCCTTAAAAAGATTATTTTGTAATTGCAAATGACTGGGTATGACATTTGTATGAAGTAATATAATGTCGATCTGCTGATTGTTATGGTTAAAATAAGCTAGTCACTGGCTTTCCAAATCTGAAAAGGAGAAAGATTTTTTTTTTTTTTGAGAAAAAGCAAAAACCAGAAAAAAAAAGGGGGGGGCTAGCATTCGAAGTAGTCATTAAATTTAGTGACCTGTTGTCATAAATTTGTTGACAAATGGTTACTAGAACAGTAACTTGTAGTCATATAATTGTTGACTAATGTTTGTTCATACTATTTTATATAGTAGAAATAGTGAGTGTTCTTATTTCTATGAAGTTGGGACTAAAATAACATCCATGTTAAGAACGATATTATAGGTGTTTTGGTACCTAGTAGAAACGTACGTTGATAATACATATTAAGGAATTAACCAAAATATGATTCAGAAAACATCTTTAGCTTAAGCTTTATAGAAGGTATAGAGTCATAAATGTCCCCAGAGAAATTGATATCTTCCATTGTCAGGTCGTCGTAGTCAAGCTAATTAAATAATAGATTTTAACCCTGATAAACATTAACAAAAATTCATAAGAGTAATGACAGTGACACTTATAATCATACATTGTATGACAGTAGTCACAAATAATATTGTTATGATGATGAGTCCCAATTTTTGTAATTAGTCCTCTATATTAGCGCTTCTTCATCCACGTCCTCCGTGATATAGAACGAGTATGAGAAGTAGAGTCAAAATCTATGAGAAGTAGAGTCAAAATCTGACTATGTACCCTAGTTTGGCTAACTCTGTGTTTTGTTTTGTTTTGTTTTTATTTGTTTTTATTATTTTATTTTTGTGTGTTTTTAGACGAATGAGTGTCTTCACTTTTTAGGGGACAAATAGAGCATAATGCAAACTTTAGAAAGAGTACGATCAGATGGGTTACATGAAGTCGAACTATAGCTCTGACGTGAGTGATGGATCATATTTTCATCGGCCAGAGACTCATATACAAGTCATGTTCCAAAGCATTCCTAAAAAAGTCCATTAAGTCCAAACATTACTAGTAAGGTCCATATATTTTACACATACAATGATACAATGTATACCTGAAAAACGGCCGGTATAAAATTACTGAAATTTAAAAGTGGGTACTGGTTATTGTGAAATAAATAAATAAATAAAATAAAGAGCGGTCATTGAGCCCAAATTTCAGTGAATTTGTTGTCTTGATTTGAAAGTCAAGATTGATCTGTTTTGTGTCAGGCCCATATGAATCAACCATAGGCCACATAAGAAATAGTGATATACCTTGTACGAGGGAGGGTTTTCTTTTTTAAATTAAAAAAAAAAAACATAGGTGTGTTAATCTTTTAGCTACAATAATGTAGTTATGTTTTTTTTTACTCACAATTTTTAATCTTTACTGAACTAATACTTAACAAAATGTTATCTAAATAACTCCAAAAATAAAATGTTGTCTGAAAAACAATTTAAGTTGATTAACGGGTACGTGCCTTACCTAGGCATTACTATTAACAATAGTATACCTAGAACAATTATTGAAAATAATGGGGATATTTTCACGAATCAACGCAAAAATCTGGAGCAAAAGTCATGCTCTGCGCATTGACCATCTAGAAGTCCAAAGTGCCAACAAAAATGATAATAAAGTATATGGACGCGTTACTTTGGTATTGTATTTATCTTTTCCACCTTCCGGGAACCTCTAGTTTGCTATTCCATCCCTTTCAACTCGTTACTCTATTAATGTTATATATAAGACCCTTTCTCCTTCTTCAATTTCCACAACCAGCTTATCAAATCATTAAAGAGAAAAGCCAAAAGCAGTACAAAGAAAGTTAGAGAGAGAGAGAGAGAGAGAGAGAGAGCTTGATCTTATAAACTCTCAGAGCAAAGATCAAAAAAGGAAAAAAAAAAAAAAGAAGTTCTTCTAAATTAGGGGGAAAAAAAAGATGGTGGAGAAGACTAGAGACGAAGAATCGGCCACTATGCAATCCAATGAGCTGAAACGCAAGAAGAGGATCAAATTGGCAATCTATATTGCTATATTTGCTGTGTTTCAGATAATCGTTATCACAGTTTTTGGACTCGTTATAATGAGAGCCAAGTCTCCTAAGGTAAGGCTAAGTAATAATATCGAGTTCCATAATCTCAACATAGTCAATTCTGGATCATCCTCAACTTCTTTCGACATAACCTTCGCCACCCAAGTAAGGGTCAAGAACTCTAACTTTGGGCCCTACAAGTTCGAAAACACCACCGCCACCTTCACCTACGGTGGCGCCACCGTAGGGCAGGTTATCATTCCCAAGGGCAAGGCCGGACTGAAGTCCACCAAAAAGATTAACGTGGTTGTGACTTTGAGTTCATCCCAATTGCCAAACACTGCCGATCTCGGTAGGGAGTTGACTGCGGGCACGTTGACTTTCGGCGGCACCGCCAGGACGACCGGAAAGGTGGAGTTGATGTTGATCATGAAGAAGAAGAAGTCAGCCAATATGGACTGCACTATTATTATTGATGTCAATCAAAAGAAGCTTCGGTCTTTAGAGTGCAAGTGAAGACTTAAAGAGATTTCTCTTTTGCTTTTGAATGTTTTGATTCATCGAGCTAGATTTGGTGTGATCTGGATTTGGATTTCTTGTACTGCTCGATTAAGCCTAGCCAGCTTGGATACCCTCATTTCTAGTTACTTTTTTTTTTCTTTTTTTTTAATTTCTTCATTTTTCTCCCCTACTTTTTGTTTTTCTTTTATAAATGTGATCTTTTGAAACATTATCTATGTATATGTTGTTTTTGTTTTTTTTCAATCTTGATGTTTTTATTTTATTTTATTTGTTTGAAGGCAAATCTGGATGAATTTTATAAAGACAACATTAGTGTTCATTTTTCATAATTACTATTTATGTCATAGTGGATAGACGGTACAATTTTTTAAAATACCATACTACAGAACAATCAGATACGTGCATAATTTTTATCATAGAAAATAGAACCCATGTTAGACTAGTACACGAGCACATGTTATTTTATATTTGATAAAAAAAAGTAGTGCTTTCATCACATGATGTATAATTCAATTTAGGGATAATATCAAAATTATCCCTGATTTTGACTAAATATTTAATATATCTCTTCAATTTTCATAAATTATAAAAATATTCTTTCTGATTAATATAAATTAACTCCTATATAGCTTATTACCATTACCTAAATATAATTAAATAGCTAAAAAAATAAAAAAGTTTCTTTGAAAAAATTATATAAGATTTTTCTTCATCAAATCTTCTTATTCTTAGTCATTTTTCTCTTTCATTCACTGCTATTTTTTTTTTTACTGAACACTATTTATTGTTTTAGGTAATATTTGTTTTGTTACAAGTCTAGAAAAATGGTAATTTTGATATTTTATTTGTTAATTTTGACCTAATAAGCTATAGGGGTGAAATTTGTATTAATTTTTCAATCAGAGGAGATATTTTTATAATTTACAAAAACTGAAGGGATATATTGAGTATTTCATCAAAATCCAAGGGATAATTTTGTTATTATCCCTTGAATCTAATGAAATATTCCAGCCCTATTAATTATTTTCAGATACATTAGTCTGCGGAATTAATGGTGATGAATAATATAGTCAGTATACTACAGCATAGATATTCTAAAGAATTCCTGATTATTCAATTAAATTCTCCTCCTTTTAAATAAATGCAATTTGTCATTAGCATAGGGGGAAAAAAAAAAAGAATTACAAGGGAAAAAAAAAAAAAAAACATGCAATTTGGACGGTTGCGTTCAGAATATATTATTATCAGGCGAGCCAGCTCGATCGAAACGTGGTATGTTATTCTCGGTAGTACTACTTTTTCTTTGTTGATGGCTTTACTTAAAATACTGCTCTGGCGGCTTTATTTCATTTTATTCTTTTGGGGTTTGAATCGTTTTATTCGTTTTAGGATATTTTGCTCAGTGCAATGTACTAATTATTGTTGGTGTAGCTTATCTACTCATTTTTTTTTTTTTTTTGAAAAAGCTTATCTACTCAATATTATTGTACATATGTGTCTCATTATTATTAAAAAAATAGACAAAACAAATAATTGCTGAACAAATTTTTTTTTTTAGTGGAATTTGCTAAACATTTTAAATCGCATATATTTTTTGCATTCCTAAGAAGGAACAAATCTTTCGTGAATTTTGACTTACGGGTATTGGAGGATGCTTTGAGAAACATTTTTTGAGTGTGACAAGACAAGAGAATCAATAAGAATTCTACGCAATAAGAAAAGATTAAAAAATATCAATCCTAATGGTGGGTCTGGTTTCGATTTGTAAGATTAACATAACTTTTTGAATCGATTTCCTTCTTTTCTATGTACCCAGAAAAATTAAAAACTAGCTTAGCTAGTTTGAGCTACTATTAGATATTTAAAAAAAAAAAATGATGCATCGAAATTAAAAACAATATGGATTCATCATTCATCCCTTTGATAACTTCTCAAGAGTTTGAATTTCTACTCCGTTTTGACTAATTAATTAGTTCACCATTGTTGAAGTGTTTTTGACTAATTGAATCGTTCACCATTGTTGACTTCAACGGGACCTAACTTTACTGTATGCATACGCCTCCAAAATTAGGTGGAAATATTATTAAATTATTAGAGGAGAACAAGATCTCTAATCAGAATAACGAGACTAATAACTTAGCTTTATTTACTTATTTTGTCTAACATGCTAATCTAATTAAAAAAAAAATATTTATACGATCATCATTTTAATTTGTTTTTATCTAAAGCCAGTACTTATTTTATCTTCTGCCATTGTGTTTTGAGGATAGAATTAAGAAACTCGGATAGTGCCCGCCAAACTTGTCAAAGAATAAGCTTTTGTTATACCGAGGATACCAATCAATTTACATGCACCAAAGTCGCTATGTAGCATGATGTTTTAACCATATAAATAACCAATTATTTTATCCACCAAAATTGTATGCACCAACTTGAGAGACTGGTCTTTCTAACTACTATAGGGGAATTTCACAAAAAAACAGGAGTAAAGCTTAATTTGGATTATAGATTTGTGAGGTTGGCTTGGTTTTTGTGGAGTCCACACCCTCGTCAATCACAAAGATTGGACCGACACTTCTTAGCTCGTAATTTTCTCTCTTGGGTTCTATAGAGGGCCCATTAAGCAAGAAAGTCAAAAAAAAAAAAAAAAAAATTGTTAGTGAAATTAACTAGTCGCAATTAGATGTGAAAAAGATGTCATATCGATTTGTCACTCACATACAAGGTTGAGAGATAAGGTCCTCTAAACAAGTGGAGTAGAAGATTCCATAGATATTTTACACTTAAACATTTAACATGGCGCAAAATTCCATTTAAGGTGCAGGGGAAAGTCTTCATGCTTATTAAGGCGGCACCTAGAAGTCCAAAACTTCAACCTGGCGTGTTTGGTTACACCTTTCTAGTATTCCCCCCTCTCCACCAAAAAAGTGTCTAGTACATTACATCTATCTATATAGAGAGACACATTTCTCTCAACCATCGTAACACTAAAACAACCTCTCAACACCAAACAAAGGCCAAAACTCAAGCAATTTTCTTTCCACAACTTTCCCGAGAAAGTGATGGCTGAGAAAACCCATGAAACAACAAGTGGGCACTCAAAGCGGGACGAGGAATCAGGCTCGAGATCATCCGAAGAGCTCAAGCGACAAAAGAGGAAAAAGATCTTCATATACATTGCCATCTTCGCCGTGTTCCAGGTCATAGTCATCGCAGTGTTCGCACTAGTTGTGATGCGAGTAAAGTCACCTAAGCTAAGGTTGTCCGACATCGAGCTCCGTACTCTAAACACCGCCACGTCACCCGCTCCGACGTTCGACGTTGTTTTCGGGGCTGAAGTTCGCATAAAGAACCCGAACTTCGGGCCTTACAAGTTCGAAACCGGCGTGGTTTCGTTCACCTACGAGGGCATCGTCGTGGGACAAGTACTAATTCCCAAGGGCAAGGTGGGAATGAAGTCGACGAAAGAGGTTGACGTTACGGTGGGTTTGAGTTCACAGAACTTGGCTGCAGTTGGTAATAATAATCTTGGGAGCGAGTTAAGCGCTGGGATTCTCACTTTGAGTAGTAGCACCGCTATCAGAGGGAAAGTTGAGTTGTTGGGGATTATGAAGAAGAACAAGGCTGCTGAGATGAATTGCTTCTTGGCTTTTGATTTGGCCTCAAGGATGGTCCGGACTCTGTACTGCGAGTGACTTTTTCATTTTTTTTTTCAAATTAATGAATTTATACTTATACGACATGTTTACTAATCCGTAACCGAGCTAAAAGTTAAAACGAACGAAGAAAAGAAAATGTTTTCTTTTTCATGTGTTTATATACTAATTAATTACACATGAAAAAAAATTCTAATTTTCTATACATTTCTTTTACGGATTAGTAAATTTGGCTATAGTATTTTTTTTGGGATGCTATGACTGATTATTATTTTCTCTTATCCTCTGTTTTCTTAGCTAGGCTGTTTGGTTGGCAGGTCTTGTATAATTTTGTTTCATATATACTTCTTGTTGTAATTAAGTTACTACAGAGTTAAACTAGAGTTTGATGAAATTTACATGTATGATTATATCTTAATTTTTGTCTTTTTGATTCATGTCATAATTTGGTGCAAGAATATTTGCCAAGGGAGCAAAAGAATTCAGCATTTTATAGATACTACGTTCACATTAAAAGGAGAATTTCTTGCTAATTGGAGTTCTTCATTTGCCTTTTTTAAGATTATTAATTTGAAGAAAGATCATAAGCTGAATCAATTAACTGGTAATGGATTCTTGCATAAAATGGCCCCTTATTTATTTTTGAGCCACTAGAGTGTCGGTACAAAAAGTAGAGAAGTATAGTGACGAAAAGATTGAATTACAATATTATTATTATAGTGGATAAAGTACAAGTTTCTCTCGTGGATATTTGTGGCATGTACTCCGTGAACTTTATCTTTTGAAGTTTGAACAAATTACTGAAATGAAGGCACAGAAAAAAGAAAACAGAGGAAATGTTCTGTGTTCGTTTGAAAGGGAAGTAAACGATAAAATATGACTAGTTTTATAGCTTCTTGGCTACTCGAATTGAATGTTGTATATTGCAGAATGTTGCTCCCAAG
>JXTC01000029.1:0-149696 GCA_002914845.1 Trema orientale | reverse complement strand
GTCAGGCTGGACTAGACGGCCTAGAGTTGCATCTCTAACCATCACTCAAATATTCGTTGGATATGGAATTAGCCAAGTACTGCCACATTGACAAGTTAGTAATTAAGGGCACTCATAGAATTTTTTCGAATAATATCAACTCTAGTTTATCTATTTGAAGCAAAATCAATGTTAGCTACACACATAATTATATACATACAAAACGTATATATAAAGACTTATTTTAGCCACTCATGTATAAGATGGAATTATTTTCAAAAATCATTTACGTTTATGTAGTTAAAATCAATGACACATATAGAGCTGTAAATACGGGCCGCCCGGCCCGGCTCGTTCGGACCAAAATAGAAATTCGAGCCGAACCGGGCCAAGTCAGTCCGGAAGTCTAAAAATGAGGCCCGGCCCTAAAGCTCGATGGCCAAATACTGGGACGGGTCTGGCCCGGCCCTATAGCCCGATAGCCAAATACCAGACCAGGCCAAAACCGGCCCGGTCTGGTATTGTTTTGTAAAAATATCATTTTTTTAATACTAATTACAAAAATGACAAAATACTTTAAAAAAAAAAAAAAGATTTGACTACTGGACCGGCCCGTTTGGCCCGGCCCATATTTGCAGTTCTAAACACATATATATTTTGTGGGTACCTAGTGTAACTCTTGTAGCATATAACTCCCTTATATATATATGTATGTACACATATGATATAGGGCCATAATTCAGTAGGTATTTTTGTTTACCTACCTATATGTATTTGTTTTTAGCCATTGGATCATTATCTAGCGACCATCATAATTTGAGTAGTTGGAAAAAAAATAATAATAATAAATACACATTATTAAATATTTTTCTCTCTCTACCTTTTATGATGAAAAGACGTACGTAATAAATTTTAATTGGCAAAAAAAATACCTATAAATAGGTAAAAGAATTGCCCATACATATATATGGGATTTTATTTGTGTTTGCTGATTCATTTGTTAAAAGTATTCTCCTCCATTTACCAATGAATACGTGAAAATATGTGTTTTTTTTTAAATTTTGTTTAGTGTCTCATTATCGGGAAAAAAACTAGTAACTATGTATTGACCAATGAATCAATTATAAAAAGAAATGAATAAAAACCAAAATAAAGAGGAAAAAAAGTTATAAAAGGTAATTGTGCCAAAGACACCATAGTTCAGGGGGCAAAGTGCAATTTTACGCCCAAAATAGAAAATTAGTTTCCTAGCCCACCTGCCCTTGTTGACAAATTTATATGACTACTCACATCATGAACTCCATTAATTAGTTTTAATGGATCTCTTAAGTAATAATTGACACTGCGAAGAGTTATAAAATTTAGGAGGCGATGTGCCAAAACAACTGTAAAGGGAAAAGTGCCAAAAACACCATAGTGCAATTTACGCCAATAAAAAATTAGAATTAGCCAAGTTTTACCGGCTAATTAATTTAGATGTCAATATTGCATAACACTAATTTTTTGTTAATTAGTCACATAAGAACATGCCGTACTTCAAATTAACATTAGTTCCAATAACACTTGAATGTTCCATATCAGGTTTGAAATGACAAGTTTTGTCAAAGTGGCTTGAATTAGCCCTTACTATAGGATCGAGTAACATTCGCGAATCGGGAATTTCAAAATTGTTAATTACTATTAAACTACAATGTGAAGAAAAGTTTTCCGTAAAAAAGTTTCAAAAGTATTCAGTAACTGAAAGTAACACAAATTCACTTGTTGTATCACTTTATGTTCAAAATTTGACAAACATTTTAATACTTATGCAGTTTACGTCCGCTAATTGAAAAATGAGTCATCAATTTTGGCAATATAAATCCTTCCAAATTTTTATAGGTAAAAGGTTCTATTATCAAAATCTACATGACATATATATATGCGTATATACTACTTGATGTTATTTCATGTTAACCATATAGTAATTAATTAGTCAATTTTCGGAAAAATAAGTTAATCATCCTAATTTACCAAGGATAAAAAGGTTATATTATCAGGTCCGTATACATGACATATATATATAAACCTTTTTAGTTTTTATCCTTGGAAAAATATTAAGTATTTATTTGTACGGGTGTTTTAATCTCTTTATATGATATATAAAGATTTATTTAGAAAGTTTACTAGTCAACAGTTTTCAGTTAGAGAAAATTTACCAAGTCAATAATTTGTCTTGATCTATCGTCAAGTACATTCGTTAGGATGATGTTCTTTATTGCTTTCTTGGATAAACAAAGTACCTAAGCCGAAAGTGATTGCGACCGCCTAGAAAGTCATACACGGTGGACCGTGGACCTCTTCTCCTTCTATCATTTTAATTATTTTTTATTTATTTTTATTTTCTTTCTTTTGGGTTTCATGCCACGATCTAGAAGTAGGTTATGTATACCACTCTCCCAAGTACATACCTATCCTATCATCTGAGACGCGTTCAATTGGTCTCTCCGCAATCAAATTCTATACACACCCCAACTATATATACATCTATAAATACCACATAATTTCAAGCTCCATCACCACAAACAACTTCCACACTTCCTTTTAATTAGTTTTCAAGAACTGATCAAATTTTCTTGCAAAAAATATTAAAGGGTAGTGAAAAGAATTTTCATTTCAGATTTTCGAGGAGATATAAAAGCAAAAAAATGGCCGAAAAGAACCAACAGGGATATGGGTACACTAGAAGAGATGAAGAATTGGCCACTCTGCAATCCGATGAGCTCAAACGCAAGAAGAGGATCAAATTGGCAATCTATATTGCTATATTTGCGGTGTTTCAGGTAATAGTTATCACTGTGTTTGGACTCGTTGTGATGCGAGCTAAGTCTCCTAAGCTAAGGCTTAGCAATAATATTGACTTCCAGAATCTCAACATAGTCAATGGTGGATCATCACCTTCCTTTGACATCAACTTTAGCACCCAAGTGAGAGTCAAGAACTCGAACTTCGGCCCATATAAGTTTGACAACACCACCGCCGTATTCACCTACGGCGGTGCCACCGTAGGGCAGGTTATCATTCCCAAGGGCAAGGCCGGACTGAAATCCACCAAAAAGATTAATGTTATTGTGAGTTTGAGTTCATCCCAATTGTCAAACACTGCTGATCTCGGCACTGAGTTGGCTGCCGGGATGTTGACTCTCAGCACTACAGCGAAGATGACCGGGAAAGTGGAGCTGATGTTGATCATGAAGAAGAAGAAGTCAGCCAATATGAACTGCACTATTATTATTGATGTCAATCAAAAGAAGCTCCGGCATTTAGAATGCATGTGAAGATGTAAAGACAATAACTTATGATTAATTGTTTTCCAGAATTTGAATTGTATGTGCAGATCAAAGCCTAGTCCAATTTGTTGCCTTTGTCTAGTGCTGTTATATATTCTTTGTTACGATATGAATATATTTGTTTCTTCAGATTAGGTGTTTGTTAAAGTATGTCATAATATATTTCACATACTTTCTATTCGCGATCACTATTTCTTGGGTTGTCAGAGAGATATATATTAATTCTTAATATATATTCCTAACTTTACCTTCTCATATCCAGTCCTCGTGTACTTATTTGGAATTTGAATGATTGTAGCACTTTTGAAAATGAGTCTCACACTAGCACTTTTGTTAATTTGCCTTTTGTGGCTCATGATTTGTCTCTCTATGTCTTTTATCCTCTTTGTTGATGATTGGATGTTAATGTACTTGTTGAAATATGGTTCTTAAATGTAGCGATTACAGCGTCAGATTAGTTAGTTGAGAATTAACCAACTTGAAGAAAAGCGGTTAAGCCTAAAAGCTTAGTTAGTTGAGAATTAACCAACTTGAAGAAAAGCGGTTAAGCCTAAAAGCTGGAGCTGTTATTCCTGAACCAATCACGTTACACCAAGTTGTTAAAGTCTTATTATTGTAATTAGTATAAATACTCTATCATATAGAACAAAGCTTAGTAAGAGAGTTATCAAGATAAAGAGTGAACTGGTTATAATTGGGATTTGGGAAGTGAGATTCAGAGTTCTTTGGTTTCAGTTTTTGAGCGAGAAAGAGTTCTGTAACAGTGAGTTTTTTAGAGACTCAATCTCTGAGTGTGTAACTTAATTTCATAGTGGATTGCCTTGAGACGTAGGTCGAAGTGGATGTAGGATTAGCTCAGTATTTAGGTTAATCTAAACCACTATAATTGATGGTGTTGTTTTTTTGATTTGTTGCTTGCTGTTCTTCGTTTTCTTTTGTTTCTGGTCACCTTCTTAGTCGATAAAAATCAGAAACTCTGTTTTAACAGTGCTAATTTTAGTTATTGTGTCTTTTTTTTTCCGGTGGATTTTTTGCTCAATCAAGGTTTTAACGAAATATTGTTTATGTTATTTTCGATAAAGATTGTTTCGGCATCAGAAAGTGAGTCCTAAATCAGGTCGTTATGGTTTCCATTGTTTTGTTTTCAAACTTTGTCTGTAGCTTTGTATTAATTTGTTTCTGATTTGATTGGGATTAGGGTAGCAAAGGATTGTCTTACAAGTAGATATTATTTAATTAGTTAGATATGCTATACAATTCTAATGCCTTCCCTTTTTCATTTGTTTACATTAATTAAGAATAGCCGTACTTCGAAATTATCATCAAAATTTCGAAAAATACTTAAATATTGTGGATAAGTCTTAGATATTTATACTGAGATCTATATTATCATTTTCAAAATATACCTGCAAGTTTTCATGTTATGTATTAATAACTTTTCGTATATAGTTATATCCATTCCTCACATGAAAAATTATATAAATATTAATTGCAAAATATAGTTTGAGCACCTTAATTTTCTATATAGCTTAGACTTGGTCTCGTGGAGATTCAAACTGATAAAAGATTCATGGCGGCTGATGGCCTCGTCTCCAGCAATTTTCCCATACATATCATCAAAGAGATAAAGAATGAATAAAAGATTCATGGCGGCTTATTATGGCCTCCGTCTCCCGCCTTTTTATCCTATAGTATACGTTAGGCAGCCAGCAATAATGCTTAAATTTTGTAATGCTAATTATTCCATTTATCATTATATAATGGATGATTTTTTTTAAAACTTAGAATAATTAGTCATTTTACTTCCTGACATTTGCCATCAGTGTGAATTTGCCCTATTACTTCTGACTTTGTATTCAAGTATCTCCTACATGACAAAATTGTTATTCTTTTGCCCTCCCACTTTTTACTTAGTATTCAAGTGCCCTTTAAAATGGCAAAATTTTTCTTTTTTTTACTCTTTCAACTTTAACACCTTTAAAAAAACCGTTAATAGATAATAGTCAAATAGTGCACAGGGTCTTCTGATTACCCCTCACTTGGTAGGTGTAGACATTCAGTTGCCCCTCCGGTTCGATAAGAATAGATACATGAGTGTCCCTCTAGTTTTTTGAGATAAGTATCAGGCAGAGAGTACCTAGTACACATAGTATGAGTTACTCTGGTTCGTGATGAGAGGAAGTGAGCTCATGAGATGGGATGATTTATGATATGTATAATCTTGCGGTTCTAGTTTTAGTTTTGAATATGTGATTATTCTAGATTTCAATTATTTTATAAATACGGTTTATAAACAGATTTTGGAAAAGGTATTAATAATGCAGGTTTAGTAAAAAAATTACATCCATTCAAAAAGGTAATTGAGTTTCTATTGAGCATGTGAATGCTCACCCCCCTACTTCATCTCACTTTCAGGTGTTGTATTATTTGTAGTAATTATCATGGAGGCTAGACAAGCTATTTGACTTATACCTACAGTCATGTTTCTATTCCCTGATGGGTGTTTATATCCTGTTTTAGTTTTCTTTCCTCATTTATATATTTAGCCTAGTTTATTATTCTTACTAAGTGGATGTATGAGGGCAACAAATCTATAAATCTGAGAACTTGGAATTATAAATAATTTTTTTTGTAAACTATTTTGGACTCTGGACTTATAAATTTAAACTTTTTAAATAAAAATTTTCGCAAATGAAAATTCCTCTAAAGTTTGTGTGTATATATTATAGAGAAATTAAAACTAATGAGAGGATTCCTAATTTTGAAATTTACATATTTTTGAGGACTAAAACTTAAAAATTCTAAATACTTTATTTTTCTGAAATTTTAGAAATTATTGTTTGTTACTATTTCAACTTAAAATTACTAAAATTACAGCTTTGGAATTCCTATCGTGACAGTTAAAATTGAGGGGGAAAAAATAATAACTTTGCTATTTTATGAGGCACTTGAATACTAAATCAAAAGTGAGGGGCAAAAGAAGAACGACTTTACTATTTTAGGGGTACTTGAATACTAAGTCAAAAGTAAGGGGGCCAATTCATACAGATGACAAATATTAGAGGATACAATAACTAATTGTTCCTAAACTTATTTATGGTAAACTTTAGTTCTGATGACTCATTTGTCACTTTGTGCGCTAAAAAAGGGATATATAGGATGAGACTTCTAACATAATCCTTAATTGTCCAAATATAATTTAGGATCGAGTTATATTTTGAATTTCAAGATTATTACTGAAGTTTTTGCTTAAAAAAAGTAATTTTTGGCTTTAATTTTAAGCCGTATTTGAAGTAATAATTAAATCCGCGATGGAAAGATTCAAAAGAATTCACTAATTAAAAATAACACAAACCCACTTAATTAGTATATCCTGATGTGTTCAAAGTTTGACAAACATTTTATTACTTATGTATTTTAGCTGAAAAATGACCCTTCAACTTTCGGAAAAATAAATCCTTCCCAGTTTTTCAAAGATCAGAAAATAAAGATACTAATATGTGTCATATATCACCTGAACTTCAGAAGTGTATTTAAATCACTTATTTGTTATGAGCGTATCACTTGATATTCAAAGTTTGACCAACAATTTAATTATTCATGTAAATGACTCGCCGTAATATTTTCAGTCATTCTAATTTACCAATTATGGTCATAAAAAGGTCCTACTTTCAGGTCTTACATATGATAATTATATATATATATGAACGTTTTAAGATTTTTTTTTTTTAAATTTTCAATGTTTTCATCATATACTACAAGAAGTATGTATGAATTTTAAACAACTTAATTATAAGTTATAAATTGAAGTTCAAAGTTTGACCAGCATTTATTATTCATATAATGACTCGCTTATTTTCGGAAAAAGCAATCCATCTAATTTACCAATTACTCAACTAGGACAAAAGTGGGGATTAAGACATGACATATTATATAATATTCATCTGTATATATATATATATATATATGAACCTTTTAATTTTTTTTTTTTTGAAACTCTGAAGTTTTTATCCTTGGAAAATTAGAAGATTTATTGGTCGGGCCCGGTATTTTATTCTTTTAGAATTTAAAGATCTATTTCCGGAAAGTTTACGAGTCATAGATTTTCAGTAGAGGAAGTGAAAGGTTCATTTTACCGGAGGAAAAAAAAATGTCTTCGAGCGTGAAGTACTTAGACTTTGTTGACGATATTATTCTTAATTGCTTCTTTAGATAAACAAAGTATGTAAGCCAAAAGTCATGCGACCGCTTAGAAAGTCGTACATTGTGGACTTCTCCTTCCCTTATTTAATTGGTCATATTTCCTGGAAGCTATATCTCTGCCCCATCATATAGTCTACACACACCCTAACTCTATATATATACCACATAATTGTTGAGCTCCATCATCACCACAAACAACTACAACACTTTCTCTAATTCATTTTCAAGAACTGAAATTTTTTTCTTGCCAGAAACTTAGACTGTAGTAAACATATTTTTCATTTCAGATTTTTCCTGGAGATCAAAAGAAAATGACCGAAAAGAACCAACAGGGAAATGGGTACACTAGAAGAGATGAAGAATCGGCCAGTTTGCAATCCGATGAGCTCAAACGCAAGAAGAGGATCAAATTGGCAATCTATATTGCTATATTTGCGGTGTTTCAGGTANCAAGGGCAAGGCAGGATTGAAGTCCACCAAGAAGATTAATGTGATTGTGAGTTTGAGTTCTTCCCAATTGCCAAACGTTGCCGATCTCGGTGGTGAGTTGACCGCCGGAACGTTGACTCTCAGCGCCACGGCGAAGATGACCGGGAAAGTGGAGCTGATGTTGATCATGAAGAGGAAGAAGTCAGCCAATATGAACTGCACTATTACTATTGATGTCAATCAAAAGAAGCTCCGGTCTTTAGAATGCATATGAAGGCGTAAACAATATTAATGCTGAATTTTTTTTCTAGGATTTGAATTCTTGTTTACTATTATTTTTTTGAATGTTTTTGCGTTTTGTGATTATTTCTCTTCTAAATTACATCATGATATATGAATTTCACGCATTTTATATTCAAAATTTCTTTAATACTCTTGAAAGATATAAGCCAATATTACACTATTTTTTTTATATAAAATCCTGTACTTCTATGACTCGAAGGATATTACGGTTCGATGGCAGAAATATAAATAGACATTATTTTTTTCAAGTCATCCACATATCAATAACTGTAAAAGTATTTATGCTGAAGTAATAAAAATCAAAAGTAGCCAAGGATATTTACTAATACACTTACGTGTCCTCATGGATAGAACATTATTGTTCTTTCTTCTGTCCCTGTTTTAGGCATTGGCAGTGGTTTGGGAGGATTGTTACTACTTATTGGCTCGTTGGGTTTATACAAATTTGTAAAAAGAAGAAAAGAAATTCAACAAAAAGAGAAGTTTTTCAAACGGAACGGTGGTCTGTTGTTACAGCAGCAATTGTCGTCCAACCAAGTCAACGTTGAGAAAACCAAGTTGTTCAATTCAGAGGAGTTGGAAAAGGCCACGGACCATTTTAATGTCAATAGAATTTTGGGGCAAGGAGGTCAAGTTACTGTCTATAGGGTCATTTTTGTGTGGTGATAATAAAATCACAAAATACGTGAAGAAAAAAAAGAAAAAGGAAAAAATAATTATAACATGAGTGGAAGCTACAATATGATACATATTAACAATTGATCTTTCCCTTTAAAAAAAAAAGAAAAAGAAAAAGAAAAAAGAAAATAATCACTACAACAAAAATCCTCATATGTGACATTTAAAAATGTCACTATTGCTTACTTTTAGTTACATTTATGTAATTAGTAACATTTACGATAAATGTAAAATATGCCCGTGCCACTAAAAACCTAATGACATTTGAAATGTCACTATATCATCTGTTTTTGTAGCATTTATAAAATGCTACTGAATTGTACTAGTGACACTTCTAAATGTCACTATATTATTTAATTAAAAAAATAAAAAATAATTTTAGAAGTGTCGAAACAATTTCTGGAAAATATTTTAATATTATATTTCGAATAACTAATTAAATACGATTAATAATTATAATTCCTTTCAAACCTTTTAATGAGTTTTGCAAATTTTAATATTGATTAGGTGGGATTATATTATGCTTTTGAAAAAAGAGTTAAATACCATTATAAATTTTAATATTATACATTAATATTTTAATGCTGCACAATCTAAAAAACGTTGATCTTAGTTTTCTTCAAATCAGTTTACGTTTGATTTTTTTTTTTTTATATGGGCAAGAGTTATGATTACTTTTAACGAAAAAAAGTTAAGGATAAATAGATAACATAATTATAAAGAAATAACCGAACTAGTATAGCTTTTTTGAAAAATTATAAATAAAAAATATTCTAGAAGATAAGAACACTGAAAATTAATCTGAAGAAAATAAATAAAGAAACTCTATTTGATAATCATGAACTATACAACTTTTGTGTATACAAATTTGTTACAATTCTGGAGCTATAGATAGTCTTAATCTCATTTCGTCATTCTTCTTCACAATAGCTTTTTTGATGTATATTAATTTTCAAAAACCTCACAATCATAAACTCTTGATGAGAGGCACATAATGAGGGAAGCATTTTATTCATGCTATGAAAGTTCCTATAGCATATTGACAACGTAAAATCTTTAAAATATTATCCTGTTGAACAAAATCACTTTTACTAAGTGCTATCACTTGCACAAAAAATCAATAATATCATGTCACCATAGAGAATTTCAGCACAATAGACAAAAATTGGTTTTTGAATATACGAAAGCAAATTTGACAAAAAATTCTTATGTTAAAAATACACATACACAACGAGAAGCTCTCACAAGAGTATATAAATATGAGGCGATAATATTAATAGCAATTGATAAGATATGAGCAAGGAGATTAAGATGAAGAGACTAAGTCAAATCGAAGGGGAGGTGATTGTGAGATGAGAGACAACTAACATAAAAGAAATAAATGAATAAAGGAAAGCATGAATGAGATGGAGAGGAAGAGAGTGGAGTGAGAAAGATTTTTGGTAGAGAGTAATATGTGAGAAGGATAATTATCATTAATAAACTTGAAGTAAAATAGGAAATTATAAAAGATAAAGATACATTCTTTTATAAAAAGATAATGATCTTGTATTCAAAATAATTTTTTATTAGATAATGTTGTTCATTTGATATTTAATTTTTTTCCTCAAAAAACGACTAAAAAAGTTAAATAACCGGATTTTTTAAAATGTATACTATATCTAACTTTTAGTGGCATTTTATAGAATGTTACAAGACCTTAATTTAGTGGCCTTTTTAAAATGTAAATAGAATTAAAATTTAGTGGCATTTTAAAATAACATGAAGCTAAATTTTAGATATCATTTCAAAAGAATCATATAAACTAGTGACAATTGTTTTGGAGTGTCACTATAATAGAGTAATTGTGATATTTTTGGCATAATATTACTAAATAAAATGTCACAAAATCACATTTTTAATTTCTTGTAGTGAATTGATCTAGCCACCGGTTTATTATGTATGTATTTCAAATTTCAATTTTTAAGGATACATTAATTCATTACTTAGCTTTCAACGAATTTAAGGATAATCAATTCTATTTTTCCCCTCTTTAGGGAAAAGGACAATCAATTCTACTAAGTCCTGTTTTCTAATTTTAAAAAAAAAAAGTTTTACTAAATCCTATACATTATAGATTTATAAATGATGAATATCATATAAATGATTGTCATTATATATTTATAAAAAATGATTGTCGATTTAAATAACTGTCATTATAGATTTGTAACTTTTAAAAAATCACAATCATTTAAAATAATAGTCATTAAAAGAATATCACTCTGTCGTTTTTTGGTATCGTCTATGCGCACCCGTGTTGTAGTGATTATTCATGTGTTTTAGATTGTCAAAAAAGAACAGCCGTACTTGAAGTTTATTTAATATAATTAAGTATTTAATATAATTAAGTGCAACTATACTTTAACATTGTTGCAGAGATAACAGTATAGTCTATTATTCTGTAGACTGAGATCTATACAGAATTGTTCAAAACATACCTGGGAGGTTTCTTGTGTATTTTGTAATCATAGTTTATACGTGTATTCCTCACATTTTGATTAAAAATAGTAGTAACAGCCAACTACTGTAGTTTAAATCTTTATATGTATATATATATATATAGCTTTCTACAGATATAAATTGCTTGGACTTGGTCTCGTGAGATTCAAAGTATTATCGTCAAAGAATAAAGAATAAAAAGATTCCCGGCGGCTGATGGCTCAGCATTTTGTATTACATTATATTTTGGGCAGGCAATAGAGCTTTGCCATTTTTTTTTTTCCTTAAAAAAGTTGCCATCCAAAATAATGCCTAAAGATATACCTGGATGGAGAAATAATCGGGATATGATCAAGATAATTACAATTTTTGCCTCTAAAAGTGAGGATCTATAATTTTTTGTCTTATAAAGGACAAATTACAAAATTTGTGGTTTTAACCTAATGTAGCATATAAATACGACATCCTTTATAATATAATAATTTACACATAGAGAGAAAACTCTAGGCATACTTTTCCTCAGAAAGCGTTCATTTCTTTCTTTTCTTTTCTTATTTATTCATAATCTTTCCTTTCGTGTGAAGATAGTAATTATAAATTTCGATTAATATTATTTGTTGATTTTTTCTGAGTTTGAGTTTAAGCTCTAGATCTCGACAAATCAATGCTTAAGAATATTGATATTTACGAAAAACATGTTACCATATCTTTAGCAAACTTGTACAAGGGTATTTTTCAAAGAATCGAGTTAGATTGGATTAAAATCTCTAGTCTATAGAGTCATATATATTGATAGCTATTCAAAGTCTCACTGATTACGTAATCAGTTATTGATTATATTCAGCTTATCTGCTTATAGATCTAGAGTCAAATACATTTGCTAGTGATTGAGCTTCACTGATTTAGGTAGGTTTGTCTTAAAAATAAAGACAGCTTATTTGATTGGAGAACTCTTTTCTTTTTTTTTTTTTTTTAACCTTGAGGGTGAGGGAAATTGAATTCTCACTACAAGAAACGTGACTTTTTATGCCTACAAAAATAAGAAAGTACGCCGGTAAGAGTTTTGCAGACGTAGATCCATGTCAGTAATACTCGTTTATAATTCCTCGCCTGTAAAAGTCATTTTTTATACTCTGGCACAACAGTGAAATTCGTCTGCAAAAGCAGCTGAAAAACGCATCAGTTAAAAAAAAAAAAAAAAAGAGAGACTTTTGCCGGTATGTTCTACTTTTGCAGACACAAAAATGCATCTGCAGACACAAAAACGCATCTGCAAAAGGTTTCATTATTTTAAAACCTAGAACTTTTTCTAGACATGTTAACATGTCTGCAAAACATTCTGAAACTATTTTGAATTATATATTATTTCTAATAATTGTTTGTGAATATTTGAAATTCAATAAAATAAATGATAAAACTAATGAGAAAATTCATATTATATTATGAATATTTTCTAAACATTCATATATTGTCTAAGTAAAAAAAATCCTTTACACTAAATATTGTTTAAAATTATGAAAATAAAAAACATAATGCCTTACTAGTGGAAGGATCCTAGCTAGATGAAGATGTTGGAGGCTGAAAGTTAAAGTTTAGAATATGCTCATTCAGTACTTCTAGGAGTGTTGCGATCGTCTTTTGACTTTTCTCTTGCTCTTCACTCTGCTTTGCTATCTGACGCTGAAGAGTGGCGATGGTCTCAGCTTGCTCTCTAGCTAGAGTAGAACCATTGCTGCTGCTAGGTGCTCTAGTCCCTCCAATTGCATTGGCAATAAAGATCTCAGGTCTTCTTTTGATTGGTATTTGAAAAGAAAGAGATGAGAAATAATTTGGACAATGACCATGACCCTATCCTATAAAGACTCTTACTTATATAGCCTACGTTCCACTTATTGAGAGGTACTTATTAATTTAGGAATACCTAAAACTAGTTTAATTCTTGTTGTTCAAATCATAAGAATAAGTCAAAATATGGCCCAAGCTAAAGGCTCATCCCAAGTTTATACCACCATGGAATGTAATACACTGCACCTTATCATTC
Organism: Trema orientale; assembly: GCA_002914845.1. Classification (NCBI taxonomy): domain Eukaryota; kingdom Viridiplantae; phylum Streptophyta; class Magnoliopsida; order Rosales; family Cannabaceae; genus Trema; species Trema orientale. The sequence continues at coordinate 136,259 of JXTC01000029.1, read as the reverse complement.
ATCACAACCCCAGAAGACGTGAACAGCTCACCAAATCTAGAAGCTTTCACACTCTTGTCGCCATGGAATGTAATGCAACGCACTTCTTATAATCAATGCTACTTCTTTCTAATAGCTCTGTCGAATCATGGGCATATTTATCCTCGTTCTTTTTGAACTCATGGAAATTGAATTGCCAAATATAGTACTTATTAGTCCCACAAGTGGGAAGATTTCCTTTCTCATCAGAAAATGTTAAACCAGCTGCTTCTATACAAAAACCCCTCCCAAAACCAGTGTTCGCCACTGATCCGCCTCATTATAAGTTCATACATATATCTCGTGTATATATATGACTTCATATATACAATAATTTACATAAATTACTCAATAATCATTATAGATTCATACAAATTAAATTCTAAAAAATTAAAACCAATACAAATTTATAGCCAAACCCAAACAATTTCAGAGCTAAAAAATAAAAAATGCAAACAATTTCAGAGCCAAAAGATAAAAGATGCAAACAATTTCATAGCCAAGAAATAGAAAATACAAACAATTTCATACAGAAATACTGAATAATTTTATATGTACCCTAAAGCAACTCAGTCACACAACCTGAAAAATGGAGCTTCTTCTCAGAAAGGTATCCTTGATGCAAAGTCAAAATTTATATGAGAGATGAGAGCGAATGAAAATCAATTTCTGAAAATAGGGAAGAGAGAGAGAGAGAGAGAGAGACTTACACTGAGAAAGTGAGGGAGAGTCTAAGTGTGAGGAAGAGAGTGAGAGACGAAATGAAAGTGAGACTAAGTGACAGTGAGACCGAAAAAAATCCTAAAATCTTTTGCAGACGCTTTAAGTGTCTGTAAAGCCTTAAAATTTTCTTTTCTTTTTTTTTAAATGATAGACTTATGCTGGTGCACGATCGTGTAACGTCTTTACATGGCTACTTTTGTAGATACGTTTCATCAAATGCGCCAGCAAAAGTTCTATTTCTTGTAGTGTTTGGACCTCAATATTAGAGGAAAATATAGTTACCAATCAAACTAAGCTAATTACCATCACCAAAAAAATTTTCTCCCGTTGGAATCTGTTAGTAAGAGTTTTTATCTTTTTTTTAGTAACAGGCCGTTTGTTGATCTCAAAACAAAAAACAATTAAATAGAAAAATAAAAATACCTCATCAAATTTCAAATAGTGAACACGAAAAATCCCAAGAATTGTACACGAATTAAAATTTTCGTTAATTCTATGATTAAGCAAAAAAATTTCCCTTTATTACTCATTATATGATGATTCTCTATTGTGGCGGTATAGCATCTTTTCTGGCCAAAGTTAAATTTGCATTTGCAGCTTATTTTTATTTTTTATTTGAAATAATTTTTTATATTGTGTTTTCTACATTAATTTCCTATTTAGAATTTTATTTTCGTTTTTTTCTCCCTTATAGCATATATCACTTTGCTTTTGAATCCATATCTATGTGTTAAAATTGTTTGAATGCATTTTCAAAACAAGTTGAAAATTACGGGTAATTTAAGTTACTTTCATTTATAGTTAGCAAAATGTAACAGTTTATCACATCAGGGGCAAAAAATATGAAAAAGAAAAAAAAATTCTCAAAATTATCTATTATTAGTTTGTTCATTTTGCGAAGTTCCTACTTTTAATCTAAAAGTCATGGCTGCCCAACTTTTTGGCACGTGGCAGAATTAATTAGTCTTCCATAAAAAGATCTCAAAAATACTAAAGAATAAAAATCTAACATACAAACTCACTTGGAAAGAATATATAAATACATATATATATATATATATATATATACATATATGACCACTTGATGTTCAAAGTTTGACGAACATTTTATTATTCAGATAGTTTACTTCCTCTAACTGGAAAATGACTCGTCAACTTTTGGAGAAATAATCCTTTCAACGTTTCAAGAACAAATAGGTTCTACTATTATGTACTACCAGATGTGTATCTCTATATATACATATATATGGAATTTTAATACTGGTCTTACTTAGTATGTCGCATGTTCAAAGTTTGACAAACTGTTCTAATATTCATATGCTTTTTTTGGATATATAATATTCATATAGTTTGCTTCCTCCAACTGAAAAAGAACTCGTTACGTAATGTAGGGGTATTTCAGTCTTTTGAAAAAAAATTGTCATCAATATCTCGTCAACTTTAGGCCGTTAATCCACTTTTCTTGCTTTTCATTTTTTCACATAAACAAGGTTTGGCGGCCAAGAAAGTCATATGTTGTGGACTTGGTCTTCCCCTTAATTTATCCTCTCTCTTTTTTTCCGTGTATTTTTTAATTTGTTTTTTCTTATCATCTGGGTTTCTTCACGCGACCAACTAGAAGTCATTAATTAATAGAACCTAGCTGATAAGTGTTTGGTCAAGTTTCCAAGTATAAGGCATCTCTCTCCATCTATATATATACGAAATAATCTTCCACTTCCATCACCACAAACGACTTTCACATATGCTCTATTCAGTTCTCAGGAGAAAAAAAAAATTCTTTACCAAGAAAATTAAAGAGTGAAAAAAAAAATGGCCGAGAAGAACCAGCAGGCAAATAATGGATACACTAGAAGAGACGAAGAATCAGCCTCTTTGCAATCCGACGAGCTAAAACGCAAGAAGAGGATCAAGTTGGCAATTTATATTGCTATCTTTGCTGTGTTTCAGGTAATTGTTATTACGGTTTTTGGACTGGTTGTGATGCGTGCTAAGTCTCCTAAGCTAAGACTAAGCGATATTGAGTTCAATAGTTTGAACATCGTCCAAGGATCATCACCTTTATTTGACATGAACTTCAGGGCCCAAGTAAGAGTCAAGAACTCGAACTTCGGCCCATATAAGTTCGACAACACCACTGTCACGTTCACCTATGGCGGAGCCACCGTAGGGCAGCTTATCATCCCCAAGGGCAAGGCGGGACTTAAGTCCACCAAAAAGATTAATGTGATTGTGAGTTTGAGTTCATCCCAATTGCCAAATACTGCCAATCTCGAGACTGAGTTGACCGCTGGAACGTTGACTCTCAGCAGCACGGCGAAAATGACCGGCAAAGTTGAGCTGATGTTGATTATGAAGAAGAAGAAGTCGACCGATATGAACTGTTTCATTACTATTGATGTGGCTGCTAAGAACGTAAGGGCTTTGCAATGCAAGTGATATGAAGATGTAAACTATCATGTTCTATTGTTCATCTTTTCAATCTTTTTATTTCTGTGAATTAACTGTTTTCGAGATAGCCAAGGCTCTCTTCAGGATTTGGATTGTGTGTGATCAAAGCTAGCTAGGGATATCCGATTTGGTGTTTTAAATTGTAGTACTATTTTTCCTTTTCTTTTTGTATATGTTCACCTGATTGAGATTTGGTTTTGCAAAGTGTATCATAAATTTCACATATTCTTCTATATTCTTAATTTACTGTCAAAGAAATTAATCATCCTTAATTTGCTAGTTATTGCCAATTGTTTTCTCATTTAATGACAATTTTTCAATCACAACAAAATTTTTTCTGACTAAAAGTAACATTTAATCACAACTAAAAATTTCTTGTGATTAAAAAATAATTTTTGTCATAAATTATCATTAATGTACTTTTAGTCATAAACTTTTGCATATGTAATAATGAAGTTAGTTGTAACTAAAATATATTTAGTTATAATAAATTACACTTTTTCTAACTAAAATTTATACTCAAAGGCTTTTTAGTCAGGCATTATGCTGTTATTCATTGATGGTCATAAATATTGTTGCGAGTAAAAGTGAAATTTTTTGTAGAGAGTTTTTAGTTTGGACTATGAAGGAAGAGGCCATTAATTTCTTAAGTAATTAATATACGAAATATAACATAAATAATTATGGTAAACTAAAGATGCTTTATATGGTAAAGCTATAAAAATTTCCATTAGCCAAGCATGCATGTATTTACTAAATTGTAGGTATGGAACATGCATTAATCATGATTGTTTTTTTTTTTTTTTTCTTTTTCGGTTCCAAATGAGTAATCATGCGTTGATTTAGTCAAAAAAGAACAACTATACTTAAACTAGTTTTAAATTTTTGGACTTTTTCCATATATAATAATTTGTATATATATATATATTTTTTTTTAATCTATACATAAGTATCGTTTTGAATTTATCATGGATGTTTTTTATAGTAAAAAATAAAAAAGAGAAATAATATTAATAATGCACATCTTTTCATGCATATTATTATAACCGTTAGATCACGTTAAATGATGATCCAATGGCTGAAAAAAAAAATGTATACATAGGTAAAAAAAAAATAAATTAGAACCAAATATATATATATATGGAGTATTATATTAATTAAACATACCTGAAACTATGCTTGTGTATTTTGTATTGTGTATTCCTCGCAATTTTTATTAAATAATAACACCAATTGCCAACTATATATAGTTTAATCGTTGTAGTTTTCTTCATAGTTTGGACATTAAGTAGAGATTCAAAATAATATCGTCAAACAAATAAACGAAGAATGAAAAAGTTTCCAGGCGGCTAATGGCCTCCAGCGCCAAATATGCCCTTGCTTCTTCTGTTCTTTTTTTTTTTTTTTTTTTTTTTTTGGCCTTGCTTCTTTTTCTTTGCATAAAATATTTGAGATTGAGTACTAGCTACTAGACCGCGATATCATATCGATTATTATCAGATTTTGAGTTTTACCTTGCTTTGCAAAAATTGTCAATCTCTAATACCACTTGACCTAGAGTTAGGATGATACAACGAGATCCACAATTGAGTTGAAGATGCACACCCGGATCGATTCAGAAATTTTTACTTAAATCTCATCTGGAAAGTGTGAAGTTTTCCAAAATTAAAGGTTATGCACTTTTATATATCAGCAGCTCCAAACAATACCAAAGTCCGTATTAAATATTTCATTAACTCCTAAACACTACTAGTAGGTACTAGCTCTCCAAAACAGTATATGTCCTCTCCGGTTAAATGAGTGTTAAATAACAAAACGACCCCACACATTTGCTTTTCAACTACATCATATTCACTAATTGAAAATTAAAGGAAGCTCAATAATTAAGTGTGTGTATATATATCAGTTGTGGTTGAAACTTCTGACTTAATATCAATTCTTACAAGTTCATAATTAGACCGAGTCCCTTCACCTTATAAAAATTCACAGTTGAAGACATGTTAAAATTTCAGCATAAATAAACCAATCATGTAATTTAAATGGGTACACAAATAACATTCGAAGCTTCATCTAATTAATGAGGTGAGAGTAATTAGATTCCTAACGGTCTTAAAAAAAAATTAAAAATGGATTATATATCCAATGTTGTCTCTACTTGGAAAGTTTGGTTCCGACATTAATTAGAGGGGCAAAAACGGTTCTTTGGTGTATATGTTTATATATAGACATATATATATATATATATATTTAAAAAAATAAAGTTAAAAAGAGTAGATACTTCCATTTTCTAAGATATTAATTACTTTAAATTTTGTTAAGGATAAATATGCAATTGTAAGATACGAAAGGGAACAATAGTATAAATAAATATTGGGAGAAAACTAGCGTATCGTTAATATTATGCGGGGATTTACACCAGATAAGACAATTAAATCCCCTTTGATGATAAAATAACTTAGTTATAAAGGGGCTTCAATGTCATGTCATATATGTGCTGCAAAATAGTGGCATTTCAGTTTTTTTTTTTTTTTTTTTTTAATATGAATGATCATCTACTTTTAAAAAGTTAAAAAAGTGTCATTTTACAAAAACTCTCTTATATATTCAATATTCTCTAGGTGATGCTGTTTTCGTCTGTCAACAATTAAGCGCTTATTACTTCGTCTTTGAGATAAACAAAGCATGATGCTGATCACCACACGACGGCCTAGAAAGTCATAGATTGTGGACTTGATCTTCTCCTTCTAGCTACCCTATTTACTGTATTTATTTTTATTTGTCTTTTTTTTAGGCTTTCATGCGACCGTCTAGAAGTCAATGAATATAGTTCCAAGTATGTACCTAAACTTGCTGAGACGCGTTTGGTTACATTTCCAGGAAGCCACTTCATCTCTCTCTCTATCATATTTAATAACACACGCAAAATCTATATATATATATATATACCACATAACTCCTCCAACTCCATCACCACAAACAACTTCCACTCCTAGTCGATTCAATTTCGAGAAATAGAGAAAAACTTCTCTTAATTTCAAGGAACTAATCAAAGGGTAAAGAAAATTTTCATCTTAGATTTTCCTGGAGATCGAAAAAAATGGCCGAAAAGAACCAGCACGCTAATGGGTACACTAGAAAAGACGAAGAATCGGCCACCATGCAATCCGACGAGCTCAAACGCAAGAAGAGGATCAAATTGGCAATCTATATTGCCATATTTGCGGTGTTTCAGGTAATAGTTATCACTGTGTTTGGACTCGTTGTGATGCGAGCTAAGTCTCCTAAGCTGAGGCTTAGCAACAATATTGAGTTCCAAAATCTCAACATAGTCAACTCTGGATCATCTTCTCCTTCATTTGACATGAACTTCAGCGCCCAAGTGAGAGTCAAGAACTCGAACTTCGGCCCTTATAAGTTCGACAACGCCACCGCCGTCTTCACCTATGGCGGTGCCACCGTAGGACAGGTTATCATTCCCAAGGGCAAGGCCGGACTGAAATCCACCAAAAAGATCAATGTTATTGTGAGTTTGAGTTCATCCCAATTGCCAAACACTGCTGATCTCGGTACTGAGTTGGCCTCCGGGACGTTGACTCTCAGCAGCACTGCAAAGATGACCGGGAAAGTGGAGCTGATGTTGATCATGAAGAAGAAGAAGTCTGCCAATATGAACTGCACTATCACTATTGATGTCAATCAAAAGAAGCTCCGGTCTTTAGAGTGCAAGTGAAAAAATATTTCAGCTGTTTAATTTATTCATTAATTTTGTGTGCTTTAGTTTACTCTCTTTTTATTCTATTTTTGGTACTTATTTGCTTTAGTTTTAGTTATTGTGTAGTTTTGTGGGTAGATGACTCCTAGATTATATATATGATTGGATTGTGAAAGTTCAATTTTTCGTTGTAGTATTATTTTGACCTGAAATTAATTGAATGAGAGCAATTTTATATGAATAGAAAAATAATCAATATGAAATGAAGGGTTAGTGCCTCAGTTTCTCTATTTTGCATATTAATTATAGTAGAAGAAAATATATCGTAAAAATATCACCGAAAATTAAGCTTGCATCCGGCTACTATTGGTAAAATCTTCATTAAATGTTAACATTTTATAAACTACATTTATGTCTTTATTATCAACATTTATTACACCGAGTCGGCGTACAGAATCTCTTAAACTTGAGTCGGTTATTCTTATAATTAATCGCACCAACAAAAATTACGTAGTACTGTTAGTAGGAATTTGACACATGAAGCGCTACGCACGTGTTCAGTTATTATCAATAGATGCACTTTCTCTTTTCTTTTGTTTTCTTTTTTTTTTTTTTGTGAGGAGTATGCAATACTTTCTCTTTTATTTCTTCAGAGATTTCCTTTTTTTTTTTGCCATAAGCGCCAAATGCCCTTGACTTTTCTTCTCCCTTTTTGCCCTTTTTTTTTTTTTTTCTCTCAAGAGGATCCAAATGCCCTTGTTTGCTCTTGGACGAAAATACTGTATACATTTAACTGGTACTGAAATAGATATTTCTTGGTGGACATCCATACTTACATTTGTGTAAGAAACTTTTATGTATGCTTAATATATTCCATAATTTGAAAACAATATATACTACCTGTTTTTTAATTCAATGTTACGTATGTTAGGCCGATGATTAATAAAGAAACAATAAAATAATAAATTGATCTATTAAATAAAATATTTTCGCGCGTGTGAGTTTTGACTCGGTTTTTTTGTCTATTATTTTCATTAGTATCTATTACAACATAAAATAAAATAAAGCCGTATTCGTAAGACTGACTCGCAGCAGGTACTTTGTTTCCAGTCAAACGCATTCTGCTATTTCTGTAATATTTATAAATCAAGTTGTCAACTGTAGGACTTATTCGACGACATTGAAAAGAGTAAGTTTCGCTCCATTTGGTCAATATATTGTAGCACCTCAAGTTGAGACATAAAAGAATAACATCATAATATTTTCCCCCGATAGCCAGAAAAGTATTGGACATGATCATTTGTTGCTTCTTATTTCAAATATGTATTACCCTAAGCAAAATAACATCATAATATTTTCCCCCGATAGCTAGAAAGGTATTGGACATGATCATTTGTTGCTTCTTATTTCAAATATGTATTACCCTAAGCAAAATATTAAATAATAATAATGATAACATCAAGATCAGAAAAAAGCTTTATACGGATACAATATATAATATTGTTAAATATTTAGTTGTTGTTGGAAACTGTAATAATGTTCATTTATAGGACAAAAGCGATCGATGTCCATATATGCGACTATCTAGAAGACAATACAATTAAATTTATCTTACTTAAATAAACGCGCTTTGGTATACATTTGGAGGACGGAAAAATAAAATAAAATAAAATAAAATAAGATAAAAGATATTTTTAATTTTTAATTTTTTGGTGTTCATGAATCACAGCTTCCTGGAACTCATCCTCTCCCGGCCTATGTCCAAATTAACACTATAAATATAGAACACATTAATACTTATCATATCCCTCAACCATTACCATAAACCAACTTCTCCACAACGAATATATCGAACAAAAAAATTAAAACAGAGAAAGGAAAAAGTGATCAGTACTTTCCTTCATCATATTCCAAAAAGAAAAATTTACCAAGAATGGCTGACAGGAACCAGGAGTACCCTTTTGCTAGAGCTAATGATTACCCTAGAAGCGATCAAGAATCAGGCTATTTAACAGAAGAGGAGCTAAAACGCAAGAAGAGGATCAAACTGGCGATATATATTGTTGCCTTTATCATTTTCCAGGTCATTGTTATCACCGCGTTTAGTCTAACTGTTATGAAAGTTAAGACTCCTAAGCTGAGATTAGCCAACATTCAGTTCCAAACATTGGACACTTCCACCGCTAATTCGCCTTCCTTTGATGCGAGCTTCACAACCCAATTTAGGGTCAAGAACACCAACTTCGGCCCATACAAGTTCGATGCGACCACCGTCAACTTCACCTATGGCGGCGCCACCGTAGGGCAGGTTATCATTCCCAAGGGCAAGGCCGGACTTAAGTCCACCAAAAAGATCAATGATGTGATTGTGAAATTGAGTTCAAATCAACTGCCAAACACTGCCGAACTTGGCAGCGACTTAACAGCCGGTACACTGACCCTCAGCGGCACGGCGAAGATGACCGGGAAAGTGGAACTGATGTTGATCATGAAGAAGAAGAAGTCGGCCAATATGAATTGCACTATCACTATTGATGTGGCTGCTAAGAGCCTCCGGAGTCTGCAATGCAATTAATGAAAATATCAGAAAACTACTTTTTCCCTTTTTTGGGTAATTTGATCAGATGATCATGACCTTGGAGTTGTGCCTTCTAATTTAGTACTGTTATTATGTTTGGTTTCTTTTATTATATGTCTAGTCATTCTTTTCCTATCATAGATGGCTCTTGGTTTTGATTCATTGGTATGTACTCTTGCGGAATATATCTGTATTGGTAATTTCATTTGTTTATCTCTTTGATGATGTTCCTTTTTTCTCTTAGATGTCCTTGAGAAATGTTTAAGTATTAGTAAATTTCATTTGTTTATCTCTTTGATGATGTTCCTTTTTTCTCTTAGATGTCCTTGAGAAATGTTTAAGTATTAGTAACTGTTTTAAACTACTGATTGGTCTAGATCCCCGGGACATCTAAAAAACATGTACATGTTGTCATTACCATATATAAGCAATGTAAAATATAGTTAAATTTCGTTCTTAGCACCTAATTCTAGTTAGAAGAATTTGTAGTGACTTCCTTATCAGTTGTAATTTGTGGGAGCCATTTTAATTTATTAAAAGATTAGATGATCACTTCTTTAAAGAGCAATGCGAAGGAAGTAGTACTTTAAATCACATATTAATAGATGACAATTGTCACACTTATAAATGTGTACGTAAGCCCAAAAAAAAAAAAAAACCGTACGTGAGAAGCACATATATATATATATCATATCTGAAATGTCTTACTTCATATTAACTCAATTTTAATGTATCACGCATCACCAAATAAAAGAAGTTTCTGAAAAATATATGAATTATAAATACCCGTTAGTATTTTCTTTTTTCTTTTTTTAATTAAAGTGACTTCTATATAGAAAACTTATGTAATAATTAAACAGAGTCCAGGTACATAAAAAGTGGACAATTTGAGTTGTATATACATTTGCGGCTCGTATCTTTGTTAATGTGTAGTAGTAATTAGTACTAGTGAAATAACTTGAATTGCTTTAGTACTTCTATATTCTTTTTAGTTGGATTTCTATTCATCATCAGTGTTGAAATTACGTACTGATGCACACTTACAATTTAATCGTTGATCTACATATGCTCTCACTTTATTAGTGTATGTAGTGTTTTGTGATATCATCGCAATAATATTTTATATCAATTTTTTCGCGTGTAATGACATCACCACAGATAATTAATTTAATTAGTGCGGAAGAATACCACTATATAAATCTCTAGCACTGAATATATCTATTGTGAGGGAAGAAAAAACCCTTTTTTTTTCATCATGAATAAAACTGATTCAAGACCTAATTAGGCAAGGCAAAAACTGTCCAGGAAGTACATATTATAATAACACATACTAGTAGGCACATGTTCACCTAAATTTTTCAGGGCACACTAAGTCCAATATAAAGCACCTTAAAAAAAAAATTTATGATGGTATGTACAGGGATTATTATTGGAGTATTCCGGAGAAAATCATACCATGAACAATTTATTTTTATTAGGTGACCCTGATTTCTCTTATTACCGTTATTTCTTTTGTGTTATGTCTCAACATTATACTAGCTTTCGGTACATGACCAAATTGGTTGGGAAAAAACAAAGAAAATAAAAGAAAAAATAATAGAAAACCAGATTGCGGACAGAAAAGGTTATTGCTTTTACCTCCCTGATTTGTCCTCTATTATTAAAAATCTAAATTTATATTCAATTTAGTTTGCGTGTGAATGGACCGAAAACTTGCTTGGATTTTCTACTACACATGACTTATTAGCTTAATTAAAGAGCGGTCTCAAATCGCGTTATCATAACTTATAAATTCCATATGGAAAATGCCATGCGTATTTCACACAGGAATTACAACAAATATTAGTGAAGCTTCTCTAGATAATAATATAAAATACAAATGATTTTTATATGTATTCGATAGTGCTCTCTGAAAAGAAAAAAGGTCCATGCGGCTATCTAGAAGCAATCAATCGATGTATTAAATTAAACGCGCTTTGGGTATGTAACTTCACTAAAATATCTCTTAATTCCCTTTATTCTTTTTCTACTATTTTTTTTTCCTTAAAACTTTTCAATAACAGTTTCCAGAAAGAAACGCCATCCAAATCTCCAAACAGTATAAATACAATAATTTATCTTTCAACTCCCACCATCTCTACAAACCCAACTTATCTGTTTCTAAATTCATCTCATACCACACATACACACACAAAAGAACCTATTTTTTCTTTACTACCATTGAAATTTTAAAAAATTAATAATAATGGCTGATCAAAAGAACCAAGAGTACCCTTTTGCACGAGAAAATGGTTACACTAAAAGAAATCAAGAATCGGGCAATTTAACAGCCGAGGAGCTCAAACGCAAAAAGAGGATCAAATTGGCAATATATATTGCTATTTTTGTAGTGTTTCAAATCATTGTTATCACAGTTTTTGGAGTCGTTATAATGCGAGCTAAGTCTCCTAAGCTAAGGCTAACCAATATTGAGTTCCAAAATTTGAATACCACTAGTGGATCATCATCACCTTCATTTGAATTAAGCTTCAGGGCCCAAGTAAGGGTCAAGAACTCCAACTTTTGGCCCTACAAGTTCGACAACACCGCCTCCACCGTCACATACGGCGGTTTCACCGTAGGACAGGTTATCATTCCCAAGGGAAAGGCCGGAATGAAGTCCACCAAAAAGATTAATGTGATTGTGAGTTTGAGTTCCTCCCAATTGCCAAACACTGCCAATCTCGGGCGAGAGTTGACCTCTGGAACGTTGACTCTGCGTAGCATTGCGAAGATGACCGGAAAAGTGGAGCTGATGCTGACCATGAAGAAGAAGAAATCCGCTGAAATGAATTGCATTATTACCTTTGATGTCAATGCAAAAACCGTACGGACTCTGGAGTGCAAGTAGAAACAAAGTTATTTTATCACTCTGTTTTTTTGTTTTTTTTTTTTTTGGTATCTAATAAATTGGATGAGAAGTGCTAGGGTTTGAATAGCGAGTGGTCAAAGCATATATATCCCTTGGAGTAGTGCTTTCTATTCTTAAGTTGTTACTTTTTTTCCCCCTCTAGCAAGGTGGCCTTGGAGTTGTGATTTTGTTGAAGATTATGGTTTCTAGATCTCTAATGCATTAATATAGTATGATTTCGTTTATTAACTGAGATTTACACAATACTAATTCTTCGGCGTCAAGCATATGGCGTAGGATACTTTTTTCTTGGAGCCTATGCACATGCCTGATCAGCATCTTTAAGCAAATACATAATTAATGAAAACATATATAAATGCATCACACTAGATCAAGTACTTCACTTTACAAGCCACAAATGCATCCGAATCTTTTATAAATACCACCATAAAATTTTCGTTTGAGATTAGACTTTAATTAGCTATCAAAAACTTTAATTCGGTCGTAGAGTATTATTTTTGCTACAAATTTTTATTGCAAAAGTATATGCTTGTCCAAATATGTTTCATGTTTGCTTGAGTACTTGTACATATAAATATTTTTTTCAACAATTCTTTTCCTGAAATAAAAATATCTCAATAGGTCACTAATTGAAGAAAATAAAAATCTCAAAGAGGCGATCAAATTCAGGACTACTTTCTAATAAAAAAATATGGAATCTGAATTGCTAAAGAACCATGAATCTTTTCCAACTTGAACTGATACGTACATTGCCAACTCCGCCACTGAATAAAATCAAATTAGCGCAGGTCATTTGTGGCTTTATTACTACCTCAAAATTAAAGTCGTGAAAGTCCTATCGTTCGGAAAACTTGTTTTGGTTAAGGAAAAAATGTCATGTGGTTTGGGAGTGGGAGTGGGAACCACAAGACGAGAAAATGGGGGAAATAGTACTTGGTAGAAAATAGAACTATTTGACCATTTATTTCAACTTTCTAATAGTTGCTAATGTTACTTTTTTCCCTTAATACTTTTTCTTTTTTTTTTTTTTTTTAAAAAAAAAATGGGGCTTAACTAATGACCTCCACTTATTACAAATTAAAGAAAAATACCTACTACTATCCAATCCCCATCCCACCCCATTAGGGATAATAGGTTTTTACGCCTACCCCCGGTGTAACTCGAACCCAGGACCAAGATCTCAGGTAGTGAGTACTCTTACCACTTGAGCTAACCCACTTCGTTACTTTTTCTTTTGTTTTAAGTCTCCATATTTCACAAAACTATTTTTTTTTTTTTTAAAAAAAAAAAATCAGATTGCGGAGAAGATTAAGATTATTGCTTTTACCTCCCTATTTTTTGTCCTATATATTATAAAATCTTGTTCTCGGTTGCTTCGGATATCACAAGATTAAAAATAAAATATAAAAACACAAAAAGATTGACCAAACAAATTAAATAAAACTCAAAAAACAAATTATTACACTATCGAAGCTTCTATTGATGCATTTATGTTATAATAGAACATAATTCTACTCGCAAAACCATAGTTAGTCCATGTCGCTATCTGTATATATATCTAGAAGCCAACTAATAAACGCGCTTTTAGTACAAAATGAAAAATTAAGTACTTGTTCCTTTAGATGTTGTACCTAGTATTTATTTTTAAATCTATTCAATTAGCTTCCGGGAAGAAACACCCCTTAATTAAATCTCCAAACACTATAAATACATCGTTCTTGATCACTTTATCTTCACAAACCAACTTCTCTGTTCTCAATCCACATATACAACCTCAAAGAGAAAAACAAAGGAACACTTTTTCTTGACATTCCAAAAAAAAAAGAAGAAATGGCTGATCAGAACCAAGAGTACCCTTTTGCAAGAGCTAATGGTCATCCCAGAAGCGATCAAGAATCTGGGAGTTTAACAGCGGAGGAGCTAAAGCGCAAGAAGAGGATCAAACTGGCGATATATATTGTTGCTTTTATCATTTTTCAGGTCATTGTTATCACTGCCTTTGGACTAACTGTTATGAAAGTTAAGTCTCCTAAGCTGAGATTAGCCAACATTCAGTTCCAAACATTGGACACTGCCACTGCTAATTCATCGCCTTCCTTTGATATGAGCTTCACAACCCAAGTTAGGGTCAAGAACACCAACTTCGGCCCATACAAGTTCGACGCCACCACCGTCGACTTCACCTATGGCGGCGCCACCGTAGGGCAGGTTATCATTTCCAAGGGCAAGGCAGGACTTAAGTCCACCAAAAAGATCAATGATGTGATTGTGAAATTGAGTTCAACTCAATTGGCAAACACTGCTGATCTTGGTAGCGACTTAAACGCCGGAACACTGACGCTCAGCAGCACGGCGAAGATGACCGGAAAAGTGGAACTGATGTTGATCATGAAGAAGAAGAAGTCGGCCAATATGAATTGCACTATAACTATTGATGTGGCTTCAAAGAACGTACGGACTTTGCAATGCAAATAAAATGGTACTAGAAAAAGTTGTTTCATTACAAAGTTTTTGAATCTCAGTACATTAGACAATGGGTGATGATCCTATATGAATATCAGATTGGGCTAGCTGAGCGCAATTATGTTGGTTTGTAATATATATAATTTGAATCTGTAGCGAGTGGTCCAGCCTATTAGCCTTTGGTTTGGAGCTGTGCTTTTTATTCCTACATTGAATTTCTTTTTGTTTTTGTTTTTTCTTTATTAGGTAGCTATGGTCTTGCTAATAGGTCTTGTAAACCCTATCTTCACTTTTTTCGGTCAAAGTAGACTTTGTTAAATAATAATATTATGGTTTTTGAACATTTGGTTGTCCTTTTCATAATACTTCTTGGGGTCATCAGTGAATCATAAAGAAAGTCAATTTGTTGGAGCCCGAGGCTTGTTCCTCATCACCTTCGAAAAAATATGTAAAACAGTAGAATAAAAAGATTAATACAGCACACCATGCAGGAAAGTTTACACTACGAGCCTTAAATAGCCTGATCTCTTTCTCGAAAAAAAAAAAAAAAATAGCCTGATCTAGCATTCATGAACGATATACAATGAGATTTACTCTTTTGCTACTAGGCTTTTAGCTAGCAAACACATTTATTTAGTCCTAAAAAAAACTTTCCTTCAAATAATTTTGGTAGCAAAAGTACATATTGAAAAGAAAATTTAGAAATTAAGTTAGATCTTTTGAAAATGACTTTTAAGAAAATATGTATATCTTAAAACTATTTGCAAAATAGTTTTTTTATAGTAGGGATAACTGCAAAAAACAGTACCTAAAGTATAAATTTTTTACAATTTTAATCATGTCTTTTGACTTGTGTAAAATTATATCTCCGTATTTTAAATTTCTACAAATTTGTACCTTTTGTGTACAAATTGGGTGATTTGTGTTAACTGCTTTAAATTATTTTCGACAAATTTTTTTCTATTAGTTAATTGAAATAAAATATTCTCAATTCAGATTTCATGTTTAGTGACAAATTTGTTAGTCAACTTATATGCAGAAGATACAAATTTATAAAGATTTGAAATATAAAAGTATAATTTTACACAAACCAAAAGATATAATTAAAATTAAAAAAATGTTATACTTCAGGGTATTTGTTTACAAATAACCCTTGTATCGAGCTAGTATTATCAATGGTAGTGGAGATATACTTAAAGAAAATTATTTTACAAAGAGATAAAATAAAATTTTCTTAATCAAGATTTTGGTTTAAAAATTTAAGTTATTTTTTGTGGTGTCTTTGACTAGTGAGCCAAGTGTAAAATTTGGAACGTCATAATAAATTTGTTTTAAAAGAATAATTTCCTTGCCATTTGTAATTAACCTCAGTCGAAACTCTTATTTACTAAAGGTAAAAGTTGAACAGGGGAACCTGATAGTGTTATTATTATGAAAATTTTCAAATACTTTTGATGATTAATTGTAATTATTTTCTCGATCGAGAGAGACTTTATTTCTATTTGCACTCAATTTATTTATCGACGATTATGTATTCTACTTTATTTTTCTTTAGAAGGTTGAGTTTAGAGGGGGACAAAAAGTTTTTAATCTTTTCCTTTAATTAAGCCTTGTTTGGTACATGGTACTAGGATTAGAATTGGGATTATTTATCCCATACCCATGTTTGATGCCAACTTGGGATTGGAATAAATAATCCACAACCCCAAAATAGTCCTATGTGAGTGGGATAATTTATCATATTCAAAAGTGTGGAATTAATAGGATTATTAATTCCACACTCAAAAATAGTGGGACCCACATTTATTTCAATTTTTTTAAACCAGTGGATCCCACATTATAAATATTTTTTATATTTTTTTATATTTAAAGTAATATAAAACAAATTTATTACATATTCCAATAAAAAGTAGATCTCACATTATAATAATAATCCTAATCCAATTCAATACTACACCAAACATGAAATAGTATTAAGTTTATCTAATTCAATCCATTATAATCCAATCCAATACTATAATCCAATCCTAATCCCATGTACCAAACAAAGTCTAGTTTTCTTTGGATGTTAGATTTTGCTGGGAAAAAAAATAGTGAGGAAAAACAAAAGAAAAAAAAAAAAGAAATCATATTCATAGAATTCTATAAAATATTTTTGAAACTTTTATCTTCCTCATTCTTTTTGTAATTATTCTATATTCTCTAAAATTAAAAAAAAATTCTTCAAATTTTTTTGAACATGGTTTCCCTCATTTAATTTCTATATTGACGAAATCTAAACATGAAAAAATAAAATTCGTCCAATTTTTTTTCTTTCCTCCCTAATATTTTATTTTCAATCAGAGCCTTAGTTTCTTGTCTCTTAATTATAAATTTTTAATGAAAACTATTAACAAACTAAGTACA
The DNA here is from genome assembly GCA_002914845.1 of Trema orientale. NCBI lineage: Eukaryota > Viridiplantae > Streptophyta > Magnoliopsida > Rosales > Cannabaceae > Trema > Trema orientale. The sequence goes on along the minus strand of JXTC01000029.1, from coordinate 118,997 downwards.
TACTTTCGAAAATCTACTTTACCATAACTATAACTAAGTTTTGCTCATTGCACATCCGAGTAATACCAAACTGGTTCAAATAAATCTGTCTTATATATAATTTCTTTTTCTCCATTTTTTTTTTTTTTTTTTGACAACAAACATATCTAAAAAAAGGAACATATTCCGGACAATCTGTATATTGCTATAAATAACTAGAATCTAAAAATGATAACCAAAGAAGCAAAATTCATTCCGAAAACTTGAGCTGATGGGTGAGAAGTTGTGAGCCAGCATCAACTTTGTTCATTCTTATATAATAGGGATTTACAAGTGAACTATCTTTCCTCCTGTTATAATTATCTTTTTTTTTTAATTATTTCTAAGTATTTTTATGGTCCAGGTTTTTTTTTTGTTTCAAATAGTTTTTGTAATGCATTGCACTCTTTTTTCTTTCTGAGTTGTTGCTGCTTTTTAGGGGTTTTAATGAGGCTCTGCTTTTAGTTGTTTTTGCGTTGTTTTTTGCATTCTCTTTAAGCCGGGGTCTTTTTACTTTTGGCTTCTTTGTCTTCTTGTTTTGTACTCTCTTTATATTTTCTAATATATTAGGAGTTAGGTGGTATTTGATAGCTTTAGAATTGAGTGGCAACTTAGTTTAAATACTCCTCCAATAGCCTGATGTTCTCTTCCCTCATTTTCATCCCCCAAAAAAAAAAGAAAAAAAAAAATCTTTCCTCCTGTTAGATGTATGAGATGTTGTTTTTCTACTATTAGAGAAGTTAACCGACTTTTAGTACTAAAAGAAAAAGGCTTATGTTTTATACTATTTGTAAAGTGGTATTTCTCAATTATGCCCGATCATGCTCAAAACTATTAATTCTATGCTCAATCACGCAAATAAGTTATTTTGCAAAGAGTTATAAGCCTTTTACTTAAAATTAAATTTCAAAATGTCTAGTTTCCCAATTCCCCTTGAAGATTTACAGTGGACGAAGAAGAACAAATAAGTGAAACATAAATATAAAGAAGTTAAATATGCAGTTAATTTCCCTCAAAAAAATAAATATGCAATTAATAGGTGGTATATCGCCATATTCTAAAGTGACCATAAAAATGAGGGGAAGGTCTATTTGCATCATTACTTCTCAACTTTCAGTTATTTAGTTCGTAACTTTTTCTTTAATTTATTGTCACATATAAATACTTAAGGTCAGATATTGTTGCAACTTGGTCCTTTTACACGTTTTCGTCATATATGTTACATAAGACTAAGTCTTGGTGCATAGAGAAACAATTAGAGGCAAAAAAATTTAAGAGTTCAGATGGAATATTCTTTAAGCTACCCTATTTTTGTCCTCGAAGTCACAACACGCCTAAAATTCAATCTAGTTCTCGTGTGAATGAACAAACTCTTTTGCTTGGGTTTCTATATACAGACTAAAAAATAAAAGATAAAAAACAAATCAACAGTCAGGTAATCTCTCAAATCGTGTTCTAAGTTCCAATCCGTCTCCTTGGATTTCACAAGAGAACTATAGAAAAAAAGCCAAAATTCAACAAAATTACACTATCGAAGCTTCTATAGATAAAATATTAGTACCATAAATCTTGTCGCAAAAACATAGTTCATGGTGCTATCTATATATCTAGAAGCCAATCATAGTATATGCGATACGCGCTTTTGGTATGTTTGAATAACATGACCCTCTTCGTTTGTTTAATATTACTTTTTAATTATCTTGATCAGCTTCCACGAAGAAGCGCCCTCCAAACTCCAAACGGTATAAATACATCATTCTTGATCATTTTACTCCACACAAACCAACTTTCCTGCTTCTCAATCCATCTTATAGAGCAACAAGAGAAAAAATAGAGGAACCTTTTTTCTCTTGAAATTCCAAAAACAAAAATGGCAGAGAAGAACCAAGAGTTCCCCATTGGACAATCTAGTAGTTACACTAGATTTGATCAAGAATCGGGGAATTTAACAGCGGAGGAGCTAAAGCGCAAGAAGAGGATCAAACTGGCCATTTATATTGTTGCTTTTATCATTTTTCAGGTCATTGTTATCACTGCCTTTGGACTAACTGTTATGAAAGTCAAGTCTCCTAAGCTGAGATTAGACAACATTCAGTTCCAAACATTGGACACTGCCACTGCTAATTCGCCGTCGTTCGATGTGAGGTTCACAACCCAAGTTAGGGTGAAGAACACCAACTTCGGCCCCTACAAGTTCGACGCCACCACCCTCAACTTCACCTATGGTGGCGCCACCGTAGGGCAGGTCGTCATTCCCAAGGGCAAGGCCGGATTGAAGTCCACCAAAAAGATTAATGATGTGGTTGTGAGTTTGAGCTCAACTCAATTGCCGAGCACTGCCGATCTCGGTAGTGAGTTGACCGCTGGAACGTTGACTCTTAGCAGCGCAGCAAAGATGACCGGGAAAGTGGAGCTGATGTTGATCATGAAGAAGAAGAAGTCAACCAATATGAACTGCATCATTATTATTGACGTGGGTTCAAAAACCGTACGGAATTTGCAGTGCAAGTGAATGTGATCATCATATTCATATATGTTAATTAATGCTTTTATCATAGTAATTTTCTTATATGAATATTGATTACATTTCTCTTGGAGTTGGTGACATGAAAATGTGGGGCTCAGATGGGGTATTAGATTGTGCAATATGACCATCGAATGGTAAAAGTTGGAAGAAGGTCACTCTCTAGTTAATTTCCTAGTTAGGCTGTAAATTAGTATCCTTTCTATTTCTTTGTTACTATTTGTTTTTGCTCCTCTTTTGTTTCACTGTGCCTTGGTAGTTTCCTCAGAGTTTATAATAAAGTGTCACTTTTCTTATTATTTGTTCTTGAATGCTATTATCGATCTTGAAGCATTACTTTTCTCACTGACCTAGTAGAATCAGATATACTCAACATTCCTAATGGTATCATGCTAACTCTTAATATTTTGTGTCCAAAGAATGATCAAAGCATTGCCAATACATTATTTCGAGGATTTTCTACGCTGAATGAGAACGAGATACTCATACCTCATTTCTTGGAGTCTAATTTAATAGACTCCAATATAGTACTTGCTTCGAGAGTGAGCTATCCTTTACTTTTCTCCTGTTGTTTTAGTTTTTTTTTTTTCTTTTTTTTTTTTTAAATCAACATGCTCAAGGCTCTTCAAGACAAGACAAATTCTGGGATATTTTCCATGTATGCAACTAATGATCTCATAGTTTTTTGTAATAATTTACACAAGAATATTTAACAAATAAGCATTAATCAAGCCAACTTAGAAAATTTGGCAAACTTGGCTCATTCAGAGAGGTCCATCTGCATATTACTATAATTCTTTGACTTTGATCTGCCGGACTGTTTGGAGTCAGTAGTACCCACTTTTGGACCAAGCCCTGCTGGCTTCCCTATATTCTAATATAAATTTTCAAAAAACTTTGAAACTTAAACTTTAAACTTGAAAGTTCTATTGCTTCTTTTTTGGGCAAGGCTTTATAACACCCTTAGTTAAATACTATTTTTTTTGTTTATTAAATTAAAGGGTCCAACCCCATTTTGCCCCCTAGTTTCACACGTTGAGCAATAAACTAATTTTAAATGACATGATGTCAGCTTATTACCTGAAACCGGGGGATTTAGTCAATATAACGGGAAAGAATCGAAGCTTCTATAGCGACAAAATAAAGTAGTGCATTTTTAACATCAAAAAAATAAAGGTTCAAGCTTTACTAAAAGTCAAGAAGACCATCTAGAAGTCAAAAATTCCAAGCTTGGCCGCGTTTGGCGATTGGACGTGTTATATTGAAATACACTCTTTCAACTTCACATTTTCCACGAAATCCTTTTCTCTCCCCACTCATTCTCTTATATTTTTTAAACTTAATTCACCCAAGTTGTCCAAAGCTCAAGACTCTATATATATAGACATAACTTACCACACCACCATCACCACAAACAACTCCTCCACTTCTCAAATCCATATTAAAGAGAGAGAGAAAAAAAAAAAAAAAAAAGGGAGAGAGAGGGTGAGGGTGAGGCCGTGAGGGTGATTTTCATTCACAAAAAACAGAGGAAAACAGAGACTCTTCTAACCAAAACAGAGTCTCTTTTTCACTAAAACAGAGAGAATCAATGGCAGAGAAGCATCAACAGGTTTATCCCTTGGCCCCAGCAAATGGGCACACAAGAAGTGATGAAGAGTCAGCCTATTCAGACGCCAAGGAGCTCAAACGCAAGAAGAGGATCAAATTGGCAATCTACATAGCCATTTTTGCTGTGTTTCAAATCATTGTTATCACGGTTTTCGGACTCGTTATAATGAGAGCCAAGACTCCTAAGTTTAGGCTGAGCAATATTGAGATCCAAACTCTGAACAAAGCCAATGGTGGACCATCATCATCACCTTCATTTGACGTGACCTTTAACGCCCAAGTGAGAGTCAAGAACCCGAACTTTGGCCCGTATAAGTTCGACGACAGCACCGCCATCTTCACCTACGGCAACGCCATAGTAGGCCAAGTTACCATTCCCAAGAGCAAGGCCGGATTCAAGTCCACCAAAAAGATTAATGTGGTTGTGAGTTTGAGTTCAAAACAATTGCCAAACACTGCCAATCTCGGTAGTGACTTGACCACCGGGACGTTGACTCTCAGCGCCACTGCGAAAATGACCGGGAAAGTTGAACTAATGTTGATCATGAAGAAGAAGAAGTCGGCCAATATGGACTGCACTATTGCTATTGATGTCAATGAAAAGAAGCTCCGGTCTTTAGAGTGCAAGTAAAATAATGAGGTTGTTAAGTTATAAAGTCTTGTTTTATGCTTTTGTGAAATTTGGTTGTGATATTTACATTACAAGGGTGGGACATGTATATTGAGCATGATCTCCTACTTTGCTCTCTCTCTTTTTTTTCTTTTTTTTTCTTTTGGGGGGGTGGGGGTTTTGGGAATTTCTATTTTTTATAAATAGATCTAGTGATGTTGTTTCAACTATGAATTGATAATACATAGTTTTGTTAATTATTGCCCCTTTTAAATATTTATTTCTTTTTTCGTATGTTTATATTTATGGAGAAGACTAGGACAAAAGAAGACATGGGAGAAAAAGACGGCAACCACTATGGTGTTTGAAATTCAAAGGCAATATTTATATGTTGTTTAGGGACTTAGCCCCTCTTAATTGACCCAATTTTATTTCCCCTACAATAATAATAACTTTATTTATAACGTTATTCCAAGCCTCACAACTAGCACAGATATTGATGACGACAGTTTACAGGTCCTCAAGAGCAAGAGTGAACTGCAATTTGTCCTGTTAAACTGAAATTGACTTGTAAATTTCACATATATTAGTATTTCTCAATGAAGCACCCTAGATTTAGATTATAGCAACAATTTTTTGGGAAGCATGGAAATTCAGGACCTGGTAAAATCATCTGTCAGTTGCTATAAAACATTTGTTGATATCTATTAAACAATTTTTCATGCTACTTAGTTCTGAATGATTTTCTCTAAACCTTATTAAGAACTTTTAGCTTATAATTAAGAGACTATGAGTTCAAAGTCTCATAACCCTCTTGTCGAACCTCGTCTCTCTCTCCTTTCTTTGAACCTAGCTCTCTCTCCCTCTCATACTATACCTAACTCTTCAATTGATTTTGCAAGATATGGTAGTGCAGTCTTTCTTGAGAACTAATTAAAAGAGCTTTACCACTTCAGGTAAGTTAAATTTAGATTAATAGTAGTTTCTAAAATAGTCTTCTTCTAAACAATGAAAGTTAAAATACTTTGACATTTAATTGACTTTGCCAGTAATATTATGTATGGACAAATCTTTAAATTGTACAACGAAAAAATTAAAAAACTAAAATATTTTTAAGTTATTTATTAGAAACAAAGCTCTTATTCTGAAATAGTTGTGGCAATTCCCTCAAGAGAAGGATGCTTTATGGCATAAGGTGATAAAATGCTAATATGGGCTCGCTTCTAATAGTTGGGATTACAAGATAGCAAGTGGAACTACTTACCGAAGCCTGTGGAAATTTATCTCGAAACAATACCATGTTTTTTTATAAGATGGTGGCATTCAAAGTTGGCAATGGAGACAATATTAGATTTTGAGAGGATGCTTGGAGGGGATAGGATGCCTTTATTAATCGCTTTCCAACCTTATACAGGTTGTCTTCTTTACACAATGGCAAAATTTCAGATTTCAGGGTTGGACAAGAAGCTGAGTCCCTGATAAGTGAATTTTATTCACTTACTTGGTTGTTATAAAGCTTGACTTTTGCTAAGTTTCTAAGACTTTTTATTAGTTTCATCTCTTATTTTCAGGTTTATTGATTAATGAAAACTTGGAGTGCTCATAGAATTGATAAAGAACTTTTTGGAAGCTTAAAAATAGAAGTTATGGTACCTAGGTGCCGCATTAAGGCGCTACGGTGCTCAAAAGGAGAGAAACGAGTTGAAGAATGCGAATCAGGAAATTTTGGATAGATTTGAGGCGCCTTGGTGCCACTCTTAGAGCACCGCGGTGCCGTGTCAGAAACGGACTGGCACCACGGTGCCAGTCAAGTGGCACTTGCAATGTGAAAATTTCGAACAAGCGCCGCAGTGCTTGTTTTGTGGCATTGCGGTGCCCTCGGACTGCCACATCATCATTTTTACACCTCTTTCTTACCTCTTTGGATGCCCTAGCCGCCAAAAGGATATATAGAACGATTCCCAAGAGGGAATGGGAAGACTTTTTCAGCCTCCAAAGGGCAGCACTAGTAAGGAATCAAGGAAGGAAGAAGGAGAAGACTTCTTGGGGAGAAATTCATCAATCAAATAGAGTTTTTCTTCTCTTTCTCCTATGATGTCAATAATTTGTAGTTTGATTTTGTTTATTTCAAATATGAGCTAGACTTTTGTATCTGGAGGATTGATGAACCTTGCTTGAAACTATATCTTGCATTTCAATATGATTTTTATGATGTTTTTCCATGGTTTATTTGTATTATCTTGATCTTAATACTTTCAATTGCTTGATCACCAATTGATTGTGTGGGTATTTAGAATTTGACACTTGAGAAAGGAAATTCTAATTGTGACCTTGGATAATACAACTTAGGATTTGTATAGTTTGAGAAAACATATAGATTCTTTGAGGCTTTTGCATTAAGAACCCTTGCACTTAATGAATTTCTATGTTCTTGATTTTTAATAGAGATATTGAAATTGAGAATTTAGGATTAGACTCCACTTGGCACTCGAGAGAGGAAGTAGGAGAAATTTAGGTTCTTAGCCTATAAATTAGGGAAAAAACTAAGTAAAATTATATTGATAATTAAGAGACAGAGTGGATAGCTTGGTAAGTCAATTCTCTAGGTTAGTTTGACATTGATTCCTTATTGGTTTGCATTTATTGGTTACTTTTATTTTATTTTGCCTATTTAGCTTTTGTTTATTTACATTTTCTAGTTATTTGATTTGTCTAGATAAAATTGAGAGCAATTAATTACAATACTTAGTAAAATCAAATACAATCCCTGTGGTTCGACATTCTGGAATATACTTTCATTTTATTACTTGTTGGCACCGTATACTTGCGATTATATACAATTGCGTGAACAGTCCCTTTTAACTAGTGGCTGGAACTTTCATTTCATTAGGGGTATAAGCGAAAGAGAGTTGGATGACATGGTAGAAATACTGGAGTAAGTGACTAAACGTGAATCTCAACTTCCATTTAGAATATAGGAGTGAATGGCTACCGGATAAGAGTAGAGATTTTTCCTGTAAATCTTGCTTCTACAAGTTGCAAGAAGTGGAAGGTCTTGCTGATTTTGTGCCTTACCATCTGGTGTGGAAGATCCCTTCTCCAACAAAATCAAGGTCTTTGCATGATTAGTAGCATTGGGAAAACTAAATACTCAAAAGTTGCTTCAGAGGGGAAGACCTTACCTAGCTCTTTCCTCGAACCGGTCCGCATTGTGCAGGAGAGAAGGAGAAGACCTGGATCGTTTGTTTCTATAGTGCAGCTTCACTTTGAATCTATGGTAGAGGTTACTTTATGAGACGAATTTATGTTGGGTCATCCCAAAAAACTATATTTGGCTTCTTTTCTGATCAAATGGGTGATGTGGGAAGTAGACCAGAAGAGTTCTTCGGAATGCATACACCTCGGCGATTCTCTGGGCAGTTTGGAGTGAAAGAAATCAGAGAATTTTTGAAGACCAAGCTGTTTTTGGAGGAAGAGTTAATTTTGGAGGAAGAGTTAAGGCATAATAGTACTCGATAACTCCAATTTTATGGAGTTAATAGTATCTAGCACCTAGTTTTTCTAATTGGCAATTTTCGGTCAATTTTGGTCTTCGGAGAGAGTTTAAAATAAGAAGTTTATTATCCGAAACTTACTGAATGTCTCAAGGTACCAAATAAAGAGTGTTTGTTGGTCCAGAACTCAATTCATTGTGTCTAACACCTAGTTTTCCCAGTTTGTAATTTTCGGTCAATTTTAGTCATTCTCTTTGGAGAGAGTTCAAAATAAGAAGTTTATTACTCGAAACTAACCTAATGTCTGAAGGTACTAAAAAAAGAGTATTTGTTAGTCTATAACTCAATTCGTTATATGTAGCACCTAGTTTTCTTAATTGGCAATTTTCGGTCAATTTTGGTAATTCTCTTTGTCGAGAGTTGAAAACAAAGAGTTTGTTGCCCGAAATCTATATATATCTCAAGGTATCAAATAAAGAGTGTTTGTTGATCTATAACTCAATTTGTTGTACTTAGCACCTAGTTTTTCCAATTGACAATTTTCGGTCAATTTTGGTCATTCTCTTTTGAGAGAGTTCAAAACAAGGTGTTTGTTGCACGAAAATTACCTAATGTCTGAAGGTATCAAATAAAGAGTGTTTGTTGGTCTAGAACGTAATTCATTGTATCTAGCACTAAGTTTTCCCAATTGTCAATTTTCGATCAATTTTTATCATTCTCTTTGGAAAGAGTTCAAAATAAAGAATTTGTTGTACGAAACTTACTTAATGTCTTAAGGTACCAAATAAAGAGTGTTTGTTGGTCAAGAACTCAATTCGTTGTATCTAACACCTTGTTTTCTCAATTAATTTTCTGTCAATTTTGGTCATTCTTTTCGGAGAGAGTTCAAACTAAGGAGTTTGCTAGTTGAATGATCCCAAATGGCAAATATGAGTCTATTTAATCAGACCAGAAAGAAATCAAACTAAATTGTTTGTTAGAATCAAGGAGTCTCAAGAAAGTGGCCATTAATTGAGTTCACGACTGGGGAGTCCTGGGATGTATCAAATAAATCAAATCAGGGTCCATAAATTCATGTGGATTTCATACATCCATGAGAAAAGTGCTCTTTCTTTAATAAAAAAGAACCAAACTATTGTTCAAAGGTCTCAAAAAAGAAATGAAATAAAAGCATAGACATATATATATTTTGTCAAGATAAGATCACATAATGTCTCCATCTCTATCAAGTTGGCGGAAAAAATAAAATTAGCCAAAGTCAAAAAAGTTGGTTTTTTCCCAGTGAATTTACAAGGAGAAGCTTCTTGATTTGACAGGGGAAGAAAATGATGGATGTAGAATAGTAGGGCCATTTATGCAAGTTGCGCAAGTGACTTGTGTGCCATGGAGTTACAACACTGTTCTTCTTGTCAATTCGTTTGATGAAACATTATAAAGTCTTGAACCATGTTATTGTCCACCTCCATAAACGAGAGAATGATGTTTCGAAAAAAAAAAAAAAAAACGAGAGAATGAGAGTGTGGTACATAGCTTATAAGGTGCCTGATCTTATCTCTTTGGAGTTGAAACATCAAACAAAGTAGTACGAGCAGCGCAGATCAGATGTACTAGTTTGACCCTGAAGTGGGTTTTCCTTCTCTGTTAGGAGAAAATTCTATTATGCTATACAGATTTATACTCTCGTGTTTGTATATATACATAAACTCCTTTCAAGTGAATCCTAATTGATGAATCCAACTATACATTAAACTCCTTTCAAAAATAAAAAAAATAAAGAATAAAAAACTAAACAATACTAATGAATTAAAAGTAAAGTTATTTGGTGGAAACAATTTTTTTCTTTTAAAATTACACTAATATCTTCGTAGAGTGTAAAAATATGCTTGGATCCTTAACTTTCACAACGGCTATACGTAGCGTGCGGAGATTTAGTTAATCAATGTGAAAACACGAGTAAAGTATACGATTAATGTTGAGTCGTGTTATGACGTATTGTTGGATATGCCTACTGAGTAAGTTCCTTTGAGTTGGGATGCTAGTATAAACGGGATTCAGTACATTTAGTTGATGGGTGCATATCTAAAGATGAATAAATGTGATAAGAATGCTTGATAGTGTTGCTAAGTAATATTTATTGGATTACACTAGGGGAGCTAATGAAATTCATATATGAATATGTAGCTTCATCTAGTAGCTCTTTGGGCTCGTACAACTTGTTCTCCTTAAAATGTTCACATTATCACCTATACTAGTAGGTTTCTAAGTGTTGGTCCAATGAGGAATTTTCTTCTAGATAAAAAACTACCCACTTATGCTTAATTGTTGGAGGTTAAACCCACTAACCCAAGTTAATTACCCACAATTACAATAGTAATCATGATTGCATTGTATTGTACTTTCATCCATTCATCTTTAAATAAGAATAGAACTCTAATTATATCCAAGTATACGTCTTTTGAGGCGTTGGTAGTCATTTTTTGGCGATCTCCTGGACCTGTGTTAGCCTTATATTGGTGATAAATTTTCACGTTTTTTAATGTTCTAGTTTATGCCGAATTGGATAATACTTGGAATCTTAGCTATGCTTTCTCTTTTTTAATATCACCTGATGTTGCAAGTTCTTTGTCTGTATTTAATTGATGAATATTATTAAACCTATTAGCTAGTGGTAGTTTTAATTCACTAATTGAATCGTGATAAATCATATGTTACGTTAGGTGGTATTAAAATTTGAGATAATAAGTGAGATTCCTAACAGTATATAGTGACATCTATTGAACCAAAAATATTTATACTAATTCTCATAAAACTCAAAAAAACAATTACACAAACACATTTATTTTAGTTAAATTTAACTAGTATTTTACTTTTTTCACAGTCAGATTTTCATTTTACTTTGTTGTTAAAATAACACAATTATTTAGATTAAATAAATGATATAGCTAAATAGTGAAGATTTCATTAATTTTTCAATATCTTTCTTAGGGTCATTGTGGTTTTTTAGGGTTTCTAAGACTTAAAACCTACGAAACAAAAAAAATACAAAAATACTGTAGGTAAGTTTTTTTTTTTTCAAATCCCCTATTGCATTTTTTATATCATTTTTTAAAATAGTTTTAGAAAAATATTAGTTTTTAAAATAGCAACTAGTAACCAGTTTTCGAACAGCAATCAGTAACTAAAGGTATTTAAAATTTTTTTTAAAAAAAAAAAGAGAAGAAAAATATTTTGCCTAGTAATAAAAATAGGAAAAAAAATAAAAAATACAAAAAATAGGGGAAAAATATAACAATAAAAGAAAAAGAATGTGTTATAATTGGTAATTAGTAACTAGCTAGAAACTAGTTTTAAATACTAATAATTAGTAACCACTTTAAAAAATGATATTTTTAGAAAACAGTCATTTTTCTAAACAAATGCAATACAGAAATGGGAAAAAAAAAAATACATGACCTACAGTATTTTTTTTTTCAAATTCTTTTCAATAAAAGTCGTTGACGAGCTAGTTTCTTCTTATTTTATGTTCACAGTACAATCTTGACATAAATCAAGATATGTAAGTATAATTATTCTCTCTCTTTTTTTTTTAATTTGTGACAAGAGAATAGTCTATTTAAAATAAAAATTATCTTTACCCCAATGTGTGATTTCAGCTCCAAAAACAAACCAGAGACCAGACCTTGCAAACGTTCAGGAACACCTCAACAAGAACACAACTTCGAGCAAGAACAATCAATCAAAAAAAAAAAAAAAACCAGCAAAGAAAAATAATACCAAAAGATTATAGTAGTTCAGCCAAGATTGCTCTTGACCTACATCCACTCTAGGAGCACACAGCAGCAACTTTATTCCATCAACTAGTACAATACAAGATGAATGTTACAATACTTTCCCGAAAAAATAATCCCTGTCAAGAGTGATTAGTTTGTTATTAGTTAGTTAAGCTTGTTGGAAAATGGATTAATATGGGTTAATATGTATTGGGCTTGTCTTGGGCTTAGAAACCCATGTACATTATAAAGTCCAATTGTGTGTATTAGAATCCATTTTCATGAGCCATTTTGAAGCTAAAAATTGAGTGGGACCCACATCTTGTTGATGAAAGGTATTGGTGAATTCTTGTTCTCCTCCGCGAGTACATCGATTTCGTATATTCACACGCTTAAAATGGTGCACGGATGAATGAGAAATTGTTGCTCAAAAGTGCACCATTGAAATGGAAAAATGAAAGGAAAATGTGAGAGTCCCACATTGGTGGGAAATTCTTGGTTCAAGTGGTTTATAAAGAACCTTGTTTTGTGATGGTGGTAAGAATAACTACCACAGATGCTCTCTCAGGTGCGCGCAGGAGGGGTGCAAATATTCGGGCTTGGGCCTGAATTTGCATGGGCTCGTGTATACCCGCACCTGCGAACACGAATACCGAGTCGAAACTTGGACCATAGTAAGCCCAACCTTTTGTTGCGGCTCAGTTAATTTTTTCTTTTATTTTTGGATGGTTTTGCTTCTTCAAATGATGTAACTTATGTGCTTAATGCCCGAAACTGCCAGAATCAATTTGGAAAACGTTTTGGTTTATTTGTTAAACGTTTTTTGGACGTTTTGTTAAACATTTTGAACGTTTTAGAAGCTGGAACAGCCAAACAGCCAACAATTAGGCTTCATGACCATTATGGGGTATTAACATACATAAGGTACATACCCCCCATTTCAGAAACTATAAAAGGGGACGTCCTCTTTCACATTCCACACACCAAAATCAGAAACAATCTTCTCTGATTTCTTTTTACTATCTTCTCTCAAGTGTTCTTCAGTTCTAGAGTTCTTCGAGTGTTCAAATCGTAGCTAGAGTTCTAGTGTGTTTGAGTTCAAAGCTATCTAGTTCGTAGAGTGGAGGTGTTTGTGCTTCACCTGCTATTCTTCTTCATTGTATCCTGGGAGACTGACGCTTGCTAAAGTCCTCAAGCATTCAGGTAGAGGGAGCGAATCAGTTTTAAGGACACTGTGTCCTACACGGGCCTCAGCGATAAACAGAGCTACTGAATTTCCATTCAAGTTTAGAGCAAACTTTTGGTAACTCTATATTTAGAGTTTATTATAAAGTTTGTTATAATCGTTTATAACCTTATATATTGCAAGATATTTGTTATATTCTTTTGCAACCTTATAAATTACATATTAATTATATCTGACAATCTTAAAACTGAATCTATGCTTTATAAGGTTGCATGTTAGAATTTATTAAATTCTTTATGCTAGGTTGCATGTTAGAATTTATTTTATTAAAGTCTTTATGCTAGGTTGCATATTAGAATTTTATTTTTTATGCTAGGTTGCATGTTAGAATTTATCTATTAAATTCTTTATGCTCTTATTTGCAATATATATAATTCTAGTTATTTGAGTATATATATTGCTCTCCTACTTTGTTATTACAATTATTCTTGGTGTGGAATTCTTGTGGAAGAGAATTTGTGTTCTGTCTAAGAAGACCGAGTTTGAAGAGGAAGCAACTGTGACCCCTCCACATCTTTCCTAGGAGTTTCTTTGAAATTCTGTCTAGGAGACGGGATTTTAAGTGGGACCTGTTTGTGAATCCTCCGGCCTTTCCTAGGAACAAATTTGTACTGAAATTAATAATCTTTGATTGATTAATTTCAGAGATGGCGAACAACAATGCTAATGTTGTCAATGCCGAGAACATGGCTAGTCCTCAACAGCCTGCTGTGGCATCCGCAGTGGCAGTGCCAGTCCTTGCTGTGGCTCGAGTGCCAAATCCTCTTATGACTCTAATGGTACCAGCAGCGCACCATGGAGAGAAGCCTGAGAAGTTCAATGGGTTGAACTTCAAAATGTGGCAGCAAAAAATGCTGTTTTATCTGACTACATTGAACCTTGCGAGGTTCTTGACTGAAGAGGCTCCAAAAATCATAGAAGATGAACAAGATTTCCAAGTTCTTGCTGCGGTGTATGCTTGGAAACAATCTGACTACCTATGCTAGAACTATGTAATGAATAGTTTGACCGATTCATTATATAGTGTATATCATAATAAGAAAACGGCAAAGAAGCTGTGGGAGTCACTAGACCATAAATATACAACTGAGGATGCTGGTTCCAAGAAATTTTTGGTGGGACGCTTCCTCGATTATAAAATGGTCGACTCCAAAACTGTAATCAATCAAGTTCAGGAGTTTCAGTTGATTCTCCATGAGATTCAGGCAAAGGGGATGGCCCTTTGTGAACCCTTTCAAGTAGCTACTATTACTGAGAAGCTACCCCCTTCTTGGAAGGATTTCAAAAGCTACCTAAAGCACAAGCGAAAAGCCATGAGCCTTGAAGACCTTGTTATAAGGCTCCGTATTGAAGAAGACAACAGACGTGCTGAAAAGGCAGGAGCCTCGTCTAGTACGTCTGGGGCAAAGACAAATATTGTGGAGCATGATCAAAGCTCCAAGGTTAAGAAGAACAAGCCAAAGAAAGGGTCCAAGCTAGGACCTAAAGGCGGAGTGGGCAAGAAGCAAAACTTCCAAGGAAAATACTTTAACTGTGACAAGATGGGTCACAGGGCGTCAGATTGCCGACTTCCAAAGAAGAAGAAGAATGAAGCCAACGTGGTGGATGGCATCACAAAAGATGTAGAAGACATAAGTCTATCTGCAGTCGTTTCTGAAGTCAATCTTGTGGGTTCCAATCTAAAGGAATGGTGGATTGACACTGGAGCTTCAAGACATGTTTGTTCCGACAAAGGCATATTCACAACCTTTGAACCTGTAGACAATGGAGAGAAGCTCTTCATGGGTAATTCTGCCATCTCTGAAGTACAAGGTCTGGGCAAAGTGGTGCTAAAGATAACCTCTGGGAAGGAACTGACTTTGAACAATGCAATGTATGTACCGGATATCCGTAAGAACCTTGCATCTGGTTCACTTCTGAATAAGCACGGATTCCGCATGGTGTTTGAGTCAGATAAATTTGTATTGACCAAAAATGGTCTGTTTGTGGGAAAGGGATATGAATGTGGGGGTATATTTAAACTAAATGTAATGACTGTAAAGCCCAATATCAATAAAGCTAGTGATTCTGCTTATTTGATTGAGTCCTCTACTTTATGGCATGGTAGACTAGGACATATTAATTATGATACTATACGTAGATTAATTAACTTGAATCATATTCCTGATTTCCAAATTGATACAAAACATAAGTGTCAAACTTGTGTTGAGGCAAAATTAACAAGGTCATCTTTTCAAACCATTGAAAGAAATACTGAACCCCTTGATTTAATTCACAGTGACATTTGTGACTTAAAATTTGTACAAACAAGGGGAGGCAATAAGTATTTTATTACTTTTGTCGATGATAGCACAAAATATTGTTATGTGTATTTGCTAAAATCCAAGGACGAAGCAATAGAGAAGTTTATTCTCTATAAGAATGAGGTTGAAAATCAACTTAATAAGAAGATTAAGATGATTAGAAGTGACCGTGGTGGAGAGTATGAATCACCTTTTGGTGAATTCTGTGCACAATACGGAATAATACATGAGGTCACTCCGCCTTATTCACCTCAGTCAAATGGCATTGCTAAAAAGGAAAAATCGTACCTTGAAAGAAATGATGAATGCATTACTGTTAAGTTCTGGATTGCCTCAGAACATGTGGAGGGAAGCTGTTTTAACAGCTAATTACCTTTTAAATAAGGTACCCCACAAGAAAGAAGAAAAGACACCTTATGAATTGTGGAAAGGTAAAAAGCCTTCCTACAAATACTTGCGAGTATGAGGATGTCTTGCTAAGGTATTAGTACCTACACTTAAAAAGGTGAAAATAGGACCAAAGACAATAGATTGTATTTTTATTGGTTATGCACATAATAGTAGTGCTTATCGATTTTCTGTATATGAGTCACAAATCCCAGACATACACAAGAACACGATAATGGAATCGAGAAATGCACCGTTTTTTGAACATGAATTTCCGTATAAATCCAAGGAAGTACCTAGTACATCTAAAGGAACTTATGAGGCTATCACTGAGGATAGTCAGGACCAAGAACAAGTCGTTGAAGATGAGCCTAGATGCAGTAAAAGAGCGAGAACTGAAAAATCTTTTGGTCCGAATTTTTTAGTTTACATGTTAGAAAGTGAACCTCAAAGCTTCCAAGAGGCTGTGAGCTCTGTTGAGGGACCTTTGTGGAAAGAGGCCATTAAGAGCAAAATTGATTCCATTTTGCAAAACCATACGTGGGAACTAGTGAATCTTCCTCTAAGATGCAAGCCACTTGGTTCGAAATGGATTTTCAAAAGGAAAATGAAAACAGATAGAACAATTGATAAATATAAGGCTAGATTAGTTATCAAAGGTTATAGGCAAAAAGAGGGCCTAGATTACTTTGATACTTATTCTCCTGTGATAAGAATAAATTCCATAAGGATGATACTTGCGATTGCCGCTCTGCAGAATCTTGAAGTACACCAAATGGATGGAAAAACAGCCTTTCTTAATAGAGATCTAGATGAAGAAATCTATATGGAACAACCTGAAGGTTTTGTTGCTCCTGGACAAGAAAAGAAAGTCTGTAAACTGATCAAGTCTCTGTATGGCTTGAAGTAAGCACCAAAGCAGTGGTATAAAAAGTTTGACAGAGTAATGCTTGCTAATGGTTTTAAAATCAATGAGTGTGACAAATATGTCTATGTCAAAAACACTGAAAATGGCTACGTCATTTTGTGTCTTTATGTTGATGACATGCTCATTGTTGGTAGTAACGACAGGATGGTCAAATCTACTAAGAATATGTTGAACTCCAAATTTGACATGAAAGATATAGGTCTAAGTGATGTAATTTTGGGAATTAAAATTACAAGAATGACTGATGGACTCATACTTAATCAGTCACATTATGTGGACAAAATTTTAGAGAAATTCAACAAAGATGATTCTGGAGTATCCAGAACACCGATAGATATGAGTCAACACCTTTTTAAGAATAAAGGTGAGAGTGTTTCTCAAGTAGAATACTCAAGGGCGATTGGTAGTCTGATGTACTTGATGAGTTGCACAAGGCTAGATATAGCCTACACAGTCAGTAGACTGAGTAGATATACGAGTAATCCAAGTGCTGAGCATTGGAAAGGAATTGTGAAAGTACTTAGGTACTTATGATATACTCGTAATTACGGATTACACTATAACAAATATCCTGCAGTTTTAGAAGGATACAGCGATGCAAACTGGATATCTGATATAAAAGACTCAAAGTCTACTAGTGGGTATGTGTTCACATTAGCCGGAGCAGCTATATCATGGAAATCTTCAAAACAAACGATTATAGCCTAATCCACGATGGGATTTGAGTTTATAGCTCTAGATAAATGTGGAGAACAGGCTGAATGGCTACGCCATTTCTTAGAAGATATTCCAGATTGGCCTAAGCCTTTGCCGCCAATATCTATACATTGCGATAGTCAATCGGCTATTGGAAGGGCACAGAGTAACATATATAATGGTAAGTCTAGACATATATGTCGTAGACATCATACCATTAGACAACTACTCTCAACGAGAGTTATTTCTATAGACTATGTGAAGTCTAAGGATAACCTGGCGGATCCACTAACCAAAGGGTTAAATAGAGAGTTAGTTGATAAATCATCGAGAGGAATGGAACTAAAGCCCATGAAGTAAAAGTCTATACAATGGAAACCCAACCTAGTTAACTAGAGATTCCAAGATATAGATTCAAAGGGACAACCTAATTGTAAAGACTTAGTTGGATCACTGTGGAGGTTATCCTCTTGTGAGGGTATTATCCTCATGTCCATTCCTGTGATGAAAAACAGTGATGCTCGTAAGGAATAGGATAAGCAAAGGCTTTTAATGATTCTTAAGCGTCGGGAAACTGAGCGGAGTAATGCAGGTTACTCTTAACTAAGAAATCACCTATATAAGAGAGAAGTGGGGCTGCTTCAAAGGAGAATTATGAGGGCTTAATTCCTTAAGTATTCTTGCAGAACTAGATAGAGATGTTCAAGGTCAAAATGAACATAACCGTAAGAACTGGATATGTTAAGAACGATCCTGTGTGAAGTATATCATCGTTTACATGAACGACAGAACAGTTCAAAGACATCGTATCTACTGATCAGTGTGTAAAGTAAATATACTCTCACAAGGGAAGGTTCAAAGGGTAACACCTACCTATCCTATGCAGGATTTGTTCGTTGAACTCTATCACCTTGTCTAGAGTCTGTAGTTTCTCTTTTTACAATTTCTATTTATGTGGGGGATTGTTGGAAAATGGGTTAATATGGGTTAATATGTATTGGGCTTGTCTTGGGCTTAGAAGCCTATGTACATTATAAAGTCCAATTGTGTGTATTAGAACTCATTTTCATGAGCCATTTTGAAGCTAAAAATTGAGTGGGACCCACATCTTATTGATGAAAGGTATTGGTGAATTCTTGTTCTCCTCTGCGAGTAAATCGATTTCTATATTCACACGCTCAAAATGGTGCACAGATGAATGAGAAATTGTTGCTCAAAAATGCACCATTGAAATGGAAAAATGAAAGGAAAATGTGAGAGTCCTACATTGGTGGGAAATTCTTGGTTCAAGTGGTTTATAAAGAACCTTGTTTTGTGATGGTGGTAAGAATAACTACCACAGATGTTCTCTCAGGCGCGCACAGGGGGGGTGCAAATCTTCGGGCTTGGGCCTGAATTTGCATGGGCTCGTGTGTACTCGTACCTGCAGACACGAATACCGGGCTGAAACTTGGACCATAGTAAGCCCAACCTTTTGCTGCGGCCCAGTTAGTTTTTTCTTTCATTTTTGGATGGTTTTGCTTCTTCAAATGATGTAACCTATGTACTTAATGCCCAAAACTGTCAGAATCAATTTGGAAAACGTTTTGGTTTATTTGTTAAACGTTTTTTGGACATTTTGTTAAACGTTTTGAACGTTTTAGAAGTTGGAACAACCAACTTGGGTTGGCATAACAGCCAACAATTAGGCATCATGACCATTATGGGGATTAACACACATAAGGTACATAACCCCCATTTTAGAAACTATAAAAGGGGACGTCCTCTTCCACATTCCACACACCAAAATCAGAAACAATCTTCTCTGATTTCTCTCTACTATCTTCTCTCAAGTGTTCTTCAATTCTAGAGTTCTTCGAGTGTTCAAATCGTAGCTAGAGTTCTAGTATGTTTGAGTTCAAAGCTATCCAGTTCGTAGAGTAGAGGTGTTGGTGCTTCACCTACTACTCTTCGTCATTGTATCCTGGGAGACTGACGCTTGCTAAAGTCCTCAAGCATTCAGGTAGAGGGAGCGAATCAGTTTTAAGGACATTGTGTCCTACACGGGCCTCGGCGGTAAACAGAGCTACTGAATTTCCATTCAAGTTTAGAGCAAACTTTTGGTAACTCTATATTTAAAGTTTATTATAAAGTTTGTTATAATCGTTTATAACCTTATATATTGCATGATATTTGTTATATTCTTTTGCAACCTTATAAATTACATATTAATTATATCCGACAAAGCTTAGCTTAACACGTGGTTGATTGTAGTTAAGTTTGTTAGTCAAGTTGTTAAGTCTGTTACATTATATTACTACATATACTTGTAATCTGTACTGCTCAATAATACAATTCAATTCTTTCCTCCAAAATATATTCGTTTTTTAGATCATAACAATCCCAAACCAGAAAAATGCTCAATCAATCTTCCTCTGTTTTTTTCTCTCTGTATCTTCCTAAGAAAAATTTCCCTCCGAATATTGATTAGAGCAAATATAATATATGAGAGTGTGCCTAATGAATCCCTTCCCATGAGCTTATATACACACTCATAATGCAACTCATTAGATATCTCTCTAACTAACCTAACTGCCTAACAGAATTAACTAACTCTGACTAAGCAAAGGTCTTTCTATTCTGATCGCCCTCTCACAGCTGTTGCCACATCATCTATTTCTACTAGAAAACAAAACCACATACATATTACACAATGAACTTATTCTCTTTTCTTTTTCCCTCAACTTGGAGTGATAACAACTCTAAAGATCGTCACATAATTTCCTCATCTCTTATTCTCTGGAAAAACGAGTTGGAAATGGTGTGGATTGAGATCAAAATCTTATATGCTCTGGAATTGTATAAAAGAAGTTGGAATTTTAACAAATACATAATATGTTGTCCACTGGGAGAATCCACGAATAACAATATCGCTTTCCCACAAAAAGATTGTACATATTTTCTTTTAAATAAATTAATTAGACTATACTCTTCTCCTTTTTTAATTAATTTTCCACTTTTTCTTTGGCTAAAATACAAAATTAATTTCTTAATTACGAATCCAAAATTCTTCTACCTTTATCTGAAAACGGAAGAACTTATCAATTGATTTTTCTTCTTTATATGACAAACGATCTTAATCTGGCCTCTTAAATTCGTGACCTCCAATTTAGACTTCCTCTCAAAAATGACATATCTTTTTCATGATTTAATGAGCAAATAATGCAGCACTTAATACAAAAAATGGTGCCGTAGATTATTAGACTTAGAGTTGTATAGAAAGAGGCACCATAGGACATTCATTTTCATACAACATTCTCTTTAAAGCATACGAACGAATTCATGATAAAATATCCAACCTAGAAGACTCTTTAAGAGGTATTAGGTACCATAGCTCTAGTGTAGTGGTTGTAGATATAGTTTAATATTAACCACACTTTTTTTGGATGTGTAAGGTCTTAGGCCCCTCTTGGTTAGGGTAATGGAATGAAAACAATTCCAAAATGACTCAATTCTATTATTTGGATAGAAAGTCCAAATAGGAAAAGCCTTTTCATTGGAAAAAAATATGGCGGAATAAGGTGAAATAGAATATCATTTAATTAAACCATTTAATTAATAAAATAATAAAATAAAGTAAAATAATGTTAAATGCAAAATAATTTAATAAAATAATTATTTAATTAATAAAATTATTTAATGAAATAATTAAAATAAAATAATATTAAACGTAAAATAATTTAATAAAATAATAACATAATTAATAAAAAAATTTAATAAAATAATAAAATAATACTAAATGTAATGAATTTAATCAAATAATAATTTAACTAATAAAAAATAATTAATAAAATAATTTTAAAAATAATAAAATAATAATGCTAAATGTAAAATAATTTAGTAAAATAATTTAATGCTAAATGTAAAATAATTTAATAAAATAATAATTTAATTAATAAAATAATTGAATGTTAAACGTAATTTAAAATAATTAAAATATTCATTTTAAGCTTAAGAGTACAGCTAATTTCATTCCTTTTGTACTTAACCAAGTATAAGAATATCCATTCAGCTACTGATTCTACCACTCTAACCAAAGAACATAATTACATTATCACTTTTTTTTCATTCATTCCGAACTATTACCATTCCACTACTGCAATACTCATTTCCCAAGTGAAAAAAAATAATAAAAAAATAAAAACTCTAGTTGATGTGTAAGGTCTTAAGTTCGAATTCTCATTCCCAGTTAAAAAAAAAAAAAATCTCTAGTATGAAATTAGATTAATTTTATGAGAGACTATATTTGCACCTTTAATACGCATGAAGCATGAAGGCACCAATTTTAATTTTTGTTTCAATTAAAAATTGTAGAGATTATACCATTTTTTTTTTTTTTGTGCCTAAAATGGTATAGATTTCCTGAACTACCCAAAACACAATTAAAGTTTTATTCTTGCTTTTACTCATTCGTGATTAACTTTTCTTTCTTTTTTTTTTAAGATCATGATTATGTATTCAATACCTGATAATATATGTTATCTATATGTATATATTCATATTTCCATACTCGATTTTGTTTTCGTAAGAAAAAAATAAGGAATAATAATAAAACTATCTCTTAGGTTTTGATGAAATGCTCAATATATCCCTTTAGTTTTTATAAATTACAAAAATATCTCTTCTGATTATCAAATTAATACAAATTTCACCTCTATAACTTATTATGTCAAAATTACAATTTTTCTAAACTTGTAATAAAATAAGTATTACTTAAAGAACAATAAATAGTATTCAGTGAAGAAAAAAATAGCAGTGGATAAAAGAGAAAAATGACTAAGAATAAGAAGATTTGATAAAGAAAAGTCTTATATAATTTTTTTCAAAGAAATTTTTTCATTTTTTTAGCTATTTAATTGTATTTAGGTAATGATATCTTGGTCATTTCAAAAAAATTTGTTTGTTACAAGTTTAGAGAGAAGGTAATTTTAACATTTTATTTGTTAATTTTGACCTAATAAGCTATATGGGTGAAATTTGTATTAATTTGTTAATCAAATGGGATAATTTTATAATTTATAAAAACTGAAGGGATATATTGAGCATTTCATCAACATCCAAGGTAGTTTTGTTATCATCCCAAAAAATAATAATAATGTGACTTTGTGTTTGCTGATGCTAACTTTCGTTGCCAAAGTTGCAACTCAATTTATGAATGCTTTGGAAAATTTGAGCCATTTTGGGATTATCCCAAATTCATTGTATTTCTATTTAATGAGAGTGAATTTTTATTTTCTTTTTGGTTAATTATCAACAAATTCGCGGTTAAAAAAGTTTAAGTTGTAAATCTATTTGGTGGGTTCCCTAAAA
This sequence comes from Trema orientale, assembly GCA_002914845.1. NCBI lineage: Eukaryota > Viridiplantae > Streptophyta > Magnoliopsida > Rosales > Cannabaceae > Trema > Trema orientale. Next base: position 96,061 of record JXTC01000029.1, on the reverse strand, counting down.
AAAATATCTATTTGGTGGGGTTATGATATTAAATTGTCTGTAATTGTAATTTAATTTCAAGATATATTATACATTACCAATGAATTTTCTTTTCTTTAAAATAAAAAATATAAAAATAAAAGGGGCCCGAGGCCTTTATTTCGATATGGGGTGTCAATATAACTCGTCGATTTTATTAAGGGGAAGCTTACATTTATATCTTCTGTCTTATATCAATACTATTCTAACACCTAAAAATTATAAATATCATTGATTGGCAATCTAGAGATAAACTCTAAGATTGAGGATGTTTCTCGATATAGGTGGCTTGTTCTTGTATCTTCACTGTTATCAACCCTTTTGTGTTTTGAGAACTGTAGTGGTCAATACTCAATAGTCATTTTGGTAAGTGCCGGCTTCCATGTTAATTTACTAACAATAGTACATATGCAAAGTGTTATATAAAGCTAGTTAAGAAAAGGTTATATACAGCTAGATACTCCGCTTCCCTTATTTGGAACTCAGTGAGGCAGGCCAAGTCTTAAAGCAAAAGGCATATATCAGAAGACAGAAACATCCAAAGTGAAAATTGATCATGAGGATTGAGAAGGCGGCGTCTTGTGAATGTGCATGTGCCATCATATTTCCATAACAACTATTCCAAGTTATATGATCTAGTCTTTGTCCTCGTGCTAAAAAGACAATATGAATGTGACAATCTATAAGTAACGAAATCACATCATAACCTAGAGTTTGTTAATATTAAAATTTTACTTATGGTTATATTTCTTGAACAATAAGCCTTTCTTTCAACCCAATTAGTAGTTAGTCAAACTTATTTAGAATCATATGTTAACTTATCCAAATCTAAATTTAATCAATAAATTAACTTATTATATACGAACTTTTCGAATATTGACAAAAGATAAATAAAATAAAATAAACTTGAATGAATATCTTAAAAAGCCTTGAATCTAACTTATAAATTTTGTTCTACTCTTTCTTCTTATGGTAAAATGTCGAGTAATAAAAGATAAAAAACAAATTGTTCAATTTTGGGTAAATCCTACATAGATTGTATCATGAGATCCAAATATTAGTAAGCGGAACACAATTAAGAAATTACCCAAATACGTTGAGAGACATTTACTCCAATAACCTATTCATTCTTCTAATTAAGGAAAGTAAATTTAAAACAAAAACAAATAAAAACATTACCGACGTGGCTCAAAAAGTAACAAAACCAAACCAAAGAGAGAGCCGACACGCCCACATGGCAAGACTAGCCCCCACTCTCCCTCTTTAAATGGGACCCACACATTGAAACCCCCCCCCCCCAAATCAAAAATTTCAACGCGGTTGTTTAACACATTGACACACTCACTCCTCTCACTCACAATTTTTTACCAAAACCCCACTATATAAACTCCCTTAATACACTTTATATCACACACATACCATACCATACCATACCATACCATACCATAAACGCAGCCGTTACAAGTTTCCCAAAACCCAAAAAAAGTTTCCATCGAATTTTCTCGGCTCCCAAACAATGGCGGAAGAGAGCCAGTCGTGGCCCTTAGCCCCCAGTCGAATCCACCGCCGAAGCGACGAGGAGAACCCAACCTTCAAGGCCATACGAAAGGAGCGCGCCAACAAGTGCTTCATCTACGTCTTCTCCGCAATCGTGGTCCTGAGCATACTCCTACTCGTCTTCGCCCTCATCGTCCTCCGCCCGAAATCCCCCGCCGTGAAATTGAGATCCATCTCCGTCAAGAGCCTCCGATACGCCACGTCGCCGTGGCCGGACATCAACGCGACCCTGGTGGCCGAGGTGTCGATCGAGAACCCTAACTTCGGCCCGTACAGGTTCGAGAACAGCTCGGCGAGGTTCCTCTACGGGGGCCAGAAAATCGGGGAGCGGCGATTCGGGAAGGGCCGGGTCGGGGCGAAGGGGACGGGTCGGTTGAGCTTGACGATGGAGGTTAGGTCGAGCCGGCTGCCAGAAGGGGCTAATGAGCTGAGCAGTGATCTGAATTCGGGGGTTTTCAAGATGAGTAGCTACGCGAGGATCAGTGGTAAAGTTCGCTTGATTAAGATTATTCAGACCAGGAAGACGAGTGAGATGAGGTGTAATATGACTCTCGTTTTGAAAACGAAGAAAATCCGGGATTGGAGATGTGATTAAGATTATCATGATGATGATGATGTTTTTGTTTGTATATTTCTAATTTTGGATTTTGAAATTATTTCATTATTTTTTTCGCTTTTGGTTTTTTTAATTTGAGATTTGATGTTAATACAAGTTAGTTTTTTTGTATTAGTCTTCTATTTGTTTGACAAAGTTAACAGTACATACCCTTTTTTTTTTCAACAAATAAAAATCCTTTTTAGTGATTCTTTCAAATTTGAACTTTTGTTTTTGGCTTTTAATTCTTTTTTTGCCAAAACTTTTATTTTTTTTGTGTTTCTTGGTACCAATTTCCAGCTTTGCTTAGTGATGAATTAGTGTACTTTTTTTTTAATAGTGATTTTATTTCCTTTTTTTTTGGGTTGTACTATTGCATTTATTTGCTTACTTTTTCGAAAAGGAAACGCTTTTACTGGCTAATCCCTCCTTTTCATGATCTTTCAAATTGAACTTGAACATTCATTTTTTGGATTTTAATTCTTTGTTTGCCAACTTTTTCTTCTTAATTAAGTTTTTTGTTTCTTTTATTTGTTTGGCTTTGATACCAATAACCATTTTGCGTAATGATAAATTAGTCTAACTTTTAACGCGGTATTAGTATTTCCAGCTAATAATTTCAGTTAACAGCTAGCAATATGCAAAAGAAAAAAGAATCAATCAATCACAAAAGCTCGTAGCTTTATCACATGGAAATATGTATCTTTTTTTTCTACTCGTGATGGAAATATGTATCTTAGTACGTGTTTGTCTTAGGCATTTGAAAATTATTATTATGTTCCTTGTGAAATATCTAGCAGTAGATCTAATATTTCTCTTTTTCTTTTCTAATTTTTCTTTGTGAGAACAGAGCGGTGCATTTATTTAATGATACTAGCTGATACAGCTGACAGCATCCTTGAACGAAATTTGAATATAAAAATTTTCGTGTGTGTCTAATGATGAGAGTAACGACCATTATTTTAGTTTCCAAAGTTGAATGTCTGGTGGTCATAGGTCATAGTATAAAGAATAGTGTAATACCATGTGGATTCCAGTATAGAAGTCCTAAATATTCTCTCTTTGCTTTCTTTATTTTATTGTATTTTATTCTTTTCTATTATGCGTTCCAATCTGAATTCTGAACCTGTTGTGTTTTGGATTTCTAACACTTATACTTATAAAAACAGAAAAGAATTACAAATATACAAAAGTCACATTTTTTTCCAATTTTTGTACGATTTTTATTAGAAAAATATCATTTTTAAAAAATATTTAGAAAAAAATCATTTTTAAAATAATTACTAATCACTAGTTTCTAGAAACTGGTTACTGGTTACTAGTTATATATCAGTTATAAATATCTTTAGTTACTGATTATCAGAAACTAGTTACTATTTTAAAAATGGTATTTTTCTAAATATTTTTTAAAAAATAGTATTTTTCTAATAAAAACCGTACCGTACCTTAAAAAACACAAAATCTCCGTATTTTTCAAATTTTTTTTCTGAAACACCGTATATTGTGTAATTTCCCCTTGTGTTTTCTCTTGGAAAGTTGATCATTTGAAAACAAAACCAAAAAAAACTTGCCTTTTTTGGTCGTTTTGAGTAAATTGGGTTTGTAGTTGTCCCTGTGCTGGGTCCAGCTACGAAGGTTAGGTACTGTCCAAGACGGCCTAGCCTTAAGTTAAAAAGAAGGGTTTTTTATATTTATACCTATTTTTCAAAAAATATTATCAAATTTACGACCTTTCAAAAATAATAAAAATTTCATATCATCTTTTAGGCTATTTTTCTAAATACTTTGGGAGCTAGAAAACACGGTAGCATTTTAGTAAATAAGCCATCTTTTTTTTTTTTTACAGAGAACTACAAAAGTTTCCTAGAAACCAATTTAGTTTCTTATTAGCGGAATGTCTTGAACGTAAGTAAATCACAAGAAACCACAAAGGTTCTCTGGAAACTAGTTTAGTTTCTTTTTAGTGAAATGTCATCACAGGAAACCACAAAAGTTTCCTTTTAGCAAAGTGCCATGTACGTAAGTAAATCACAAGAAACCACAAAGGTTTCCTAGAAACCAGTTTAGTTTTCTTTTAGCAAAATATCATATTTGTAAGTAAATCACAAGAAACTACAAAAGTTTTCAAGAAACCAATGGAGATTCCTTTTAACAGAATGCCGTGTATGTAAGTTAATCATAGAAAATCACAAAAAGTTCCAGAAAACCAGTTTGATTTCCATGTAACAAAATGTTCTATAGTTAACTAAATCACAGGAAACCATAAAGGTTTCCTTGAAACCAGTTTGATTTCCTGAACATTTACTCCCAACAAACCAAAAAACCAGTTATTATTTTTCAGACCAATTTCAATTCACATAAACTTGAAACAAGAAATTTATAAGCACTGCATAAATCACATAAATATTTCTATCTTATGTCAGTTCATGCTATTCCAATTAGGTCAAATTTAATTATAACTTCTCAATCTCAAATATTATTTTTTCTCCTGAGATATCTTATGTCTACACATTTTACTGTTCAAATATTAACTTATTTTATGATATAAATATATAAAAACATATATATATATATATACTTATATGCAAATTATGGTACTGTACATTCGCCAACATTAATGGTGAAAATTAATATTTTGGGTGTTTATGAATATGGTTATGCTTTATATTATCGAGGGACACTTAAATTAATCAAATAAAAGTATATATAAATTTAAAAATACTTTATATAATTAAGGTACAGTGGATTAAGGTATTAAGGTATGCTTTATATTAGGGCTGACAATTTTCTACACGACACGACGATACGACTCGAAAATGACACGAAATAAACGGGTTTGGGTGACCCATTTAATTTTCGTGTCAATTTCGGGTTGACACGTGTAACACGTATAATAAACGGGTGGGTTTCGGGTCAACCCGCTTAACCCGAAAATGACCCGTGTAACCCGTTTAATTAAACGTGTCGTTTTCGTGTCATTTTCGTGTCGTGTCAACACGACACTAATACGACACATTTATTAATATTTTAATATATTAAACGTGATTTTAATTAATTCTAAGCATATTTATAGGAGTAAAATTAAATTAAGTAGTTATAATCGTGTTAAATTAGAATAATCGTGTCAATTTTGAATAATCGTGTCAAACGGGTCATAATATGACACATGACACGTTTATTAAACGGGTTACACGTGTCGTGTCGTGTTACACGTGTATTAATCGTGTCGTGTTCGGGTTTAAATTTTTGACACGTTTATTAATCGTGTCGTGTTCGGGTTAGGTGTTATCGTGTCGTGTCGTAATCGTGTCGACCCGAACACGACACGATAACACGAATTGCCAGCCCTACTTTATATGACTAAGGTATGGTAAAGCTTAAGAAGATTCAATAGTGGATTGAAAGTGGAAAAAAAAAAAAAAAAAATCATAAAGATTTAAAAAAAGGAAATGAAAAAAGGAGTAATAAAGTTCAACACAGAAAAAAAAAATAAGAAATGGGTTTTAAAAAATAATTTGAAAAAGAGAAAATAAAAAAAATAAATAAATAAAGGAAAGAGATAGAAGTAAGGCTAAAGGATTGAACTTTGGTCCTACATGTGGGCCAACTAAAGCCCAAATGCTTGACTTGGCTTTGTTTTAGGTATATTTATATTACTTTACATTTAATAAAGCTTTATAGCATCTTACACCGAATAAAATAGAAATATTTTTGCATGGACCATACGAAAAAGTAATTGTTTAGACCAGGTCGTAAATTTGTAATTATTTCATGAAAAATCGTATTAATTGTCATTTTCTCTTAAAAGAAGCCCAGCTAAGAATGGGTCTATCTTTCTTAGCACTTTTACATATAAAAACTCAAAAGAATTACAAAATATGGAGGTAAGTTTTTTTTTTTCCAATTTTTGTACGGTTTGAATTAAAAAAAATATCATTTTTTAAAAATTTTTTAGAAAATATTATTTTTAAAATAGTTACAAGTTTCTAAAACTGATTACTAGTTATTAGTTATATACTAGTTGTAAATACCTTTAGTCACTAGTTACCAGTTTATGGATACTGATTACCGGTTATTAATTATTATTTTTAAAAAAATAGTATTTTTCTAAATATTTTTTAAACAATAGCATTTTTCTAATAAAAACTGTACCAAATCTAAAAAGACGTCTACCGTATTTTTCAAATTTTTTTCTAAAAATATCATACAATATCTAATTTTCTCAAAAGAAATTAGAGAATACTTTCATATGGTACTTTTTTGAGAAATATTGTATTTTCTCCCACCTTCCTGTATGGACTTCTCTGTCTTTCTCTCCCTCAAATCTATCTTACTTTCAAATTCGTAAGAAGAGGAGCTCGAAATCATTGCTTGCTTAGTTTGCTCTATTGACATGTGGCCGCCGTGGGTAAATCTCTAGCTTCCGACGATGACTCGCCTCCAGTAAAGGCAATTCTCTGGTTTCCTACAAGTATCTCTTTTTAAAACTTTTCTTCTCTGTTTTATGTCTAATTACGTTCTTTGTTCAATTATGTCATTGTTTTTATCGCAATTTTATTGTTTTCTTTTATTTTTAGATTAGGTATATTTTTTTAGCTTGACTCAATAATCAGATTTGTTTTCAAAAAAATAAACTCAATCTATAAGATATATAAAAATAAACTCAATCTATACGATATATATATAATATATATATATATATGGTTTCCAATCCAATAGGTATTTTTTTTACCTATTCATAGATAATTTTTTAGTCATTAGATCATTATCTAATGGCTAACATAAATAAAAATAAAAATAAATACTCATTATTAATGTTTTTCTCTCTCCCTTTTTATCATAAAAAGATATGCGTGATAAATTTTAATTGGGCAAAACAATATCTATGAATAAATAGAAAAATAATTCTTACTAGATTGGTGCCCTATAAATATTTATAAAGCCTCCAATTATAAGATGTTTATGTTGAACTCATGCACATGGCCATAGTTTTACTCATCCCTTAAAATAGTTTTGGAAATATGGATGTACAATAGTTGATATACCCACTAATTATTTGTTGTGTTTCTTAATAATTTCATCGAAACTTAACATGTATTTATCCATATATGTGATTAATCATACAGAAATTTTAGTGTATCATTGTATTTTTATCTTGTAATGCTGGTAATGCAATGAAACTATTAGTTGATATATTTTCTTGCTATAAAATGTAATTTTTAATTGTTCACAACTATACTATTGTGATTATATTAGTAATTCTTAAATATGCTAGCTTTTGATGGAATGTGCATATAATGGTTTCATGGAAGTATAGACCATGAAGCTAAGTTTACAAATCAATCTTTTGCAGTGTCGAATCCGAGTATAGACGCCCCGTTTGTTTCAACCATTCCATTCCATTGGAATGGAAAATCTATTTGAATATGTGTTTGTTTCAACAATTCAGTTTTTCCATTCAAATGGTATATCAAAAAAGTTAACCATTGGAATGGTTTTTTTGTATCTTAAATGAGAATGGAGGGGAAGATGTGTTTTTAAATGGTCCATTCCAATGCTCCCATTCTAATTACAACACATTCCACTATTTTTTCCATTCAAATGTCTCCCATTCTAATTATAACACATTCCACAATTTTTATTCAAATACACTCATTCAAATAGGCGAACCAAACGGGCCCTTAATTATGTTGCATTTATTTTAAGAGACCAAACAACTGTAATTGTGGGTCCATTTGAGATTTGAAAATCTAGTCTAATCAATATTTTAAGAAACAACTAGTGTGATTCTGTGGAAGATAATGGAGGGTTTTATACTCTGGGCCTATTTATAGGTGTCGAGAAACCTTATGTAATGGTTATATGGAACAAAAAGGCTAGATCTTAAATTCCCTTGATTTTTCTTTCTCATATTGCTAGAGAATGGTGAGATGGTATTCTGGTTGAATTAGAATAAATATTTTGAAGTTTCTCTCGTAATTTTCCAGTTGGGCTATTTGTAATCATTTTGGGTTGCTTACAATTCGCTCTTGGACTTTAATATGAGCTTTAATGTTGAATTTCTTCATTATTCTTGTTGCTTGCACTTTGTAAGTAATAACTTTGGTCAAGAAAGTTGCATTTGGTCAAGAAAGTTGCAAAAGGATAACAATTAACATTGACAAGGGTACCAATAATGCTAGCAAGTTTCAAGCTTCTCATATTGGCACTCTTAGTGGCGGGCATAGATAATTATAACAGATAGATATGAATCTTATATTGTCTTAAGCATAGGTTAAGGATTTAAGTACTAGTATATTTTATAATTGTTAGTTTACAAATTTAAATAATTGTTAATTATTTTCCTCATAATGTTAACGAGAAGACAATATTGCTCTGAACTTATTTTTTATTTCTTTTTTTTTTTTTTGGAATTGTTCATAGGCAACTAATAACTAGTCGTGTAATTAGTAACCAAAAAATAGTTTAGAATTAACCTCCAATCTACAAACTAATAAGTAATTGTAATTGGTAACTAATAACCAGTCATTAATTTTAAAACTAGCTACCAATTTAGTAACCAATAACTAATCTATTTATTGGCTACTTTAGTCATTGTATGTGTATGTTTTTTTTCCTTTTAAACTAATAAGTTAGTAACCAATAATATTGTAATTGATAACTAGATTGAATAATAGTAAACAAATTAGTCATTGTAACTAGCCACCAAATTGAAAATTGAAAAAAAAAAAAAAAAAAACTAGTTTTAGTGACTAGATTGGTAATCAGTAAACAGTCATCAGTCTTAAAATTGGTAACCAAATTAATTATCAATAATCATATTAGTAATTGGTAACTAAATTAATTATCAATAATCATATTAGTAATTGGTAACTAATAACTAATAACTACTAACTAATAACTAATAATCAAATTGATTACTAATAACTAGAGTAACCACTAATCTTAAATCAAAAGAGAAATAGTACTTACTCCTGTGCTAGAAGAAGCTTTCTAAAATGCATCATGTTTTTAATATATATGTGTGGTGTTAATATAAAAGGAAAATAAAATGAAAAAGGTACTTACCACTGTACTAGAACAAGATTTCTAAAATATATCATGTTTTTTAATATATTAGTGTTGCTAATATAAAAGGATAACAAAATTCTTTTTAAAAAAATGGAGTGTACCAAGTTTTAAACCATGCACCTAAACATAAAGATTAAAAAAAAAAAAAAAAAACAACGGCCTCTGAGCTAGCTCAAATCTTACGAGAATTTACCATGCTTTTCTATATAAGTTATGATTAAGACAGAGCTGACTTTATTTACAACATTGCCACCACATTTTTAACTTGTCATTTTTCTAAAAATGTCAATTACAAGCGGTATGGAACCTAATTCTTTTCCTATATCCCATAGTGTGTGTATATATATATATATTTTTAAGCGATGTAACCCTAAAATCTCTTCTAAAAAATGGTTTCTTACAAAATTCCTAGTCCAAAGTCTGAAACTTTGAAAAATCTCGGATGGGCTAAACTATTTGAAGAATTCTGAATTTATTTATAAAAATATCATTTTTTAAACATTCATTTAGAAAATTTTACTTTTCAAAAATATTTAAAAAAGAACCAATATTTTGTTTTCCAAAATTGGTATTTTTCAATTTCTCAAGATAATCTTTGAGTTACTTGTGGTAACTAGTTTACTTACCTTCAAAACCTTATCAATTAGTAAAAGTGGTAATTTTCTAAATATTTTCAAAAATGATATTTTTCTAAATAAATCCAAAAATTTTCAACATATTTTGAAATCCAGAATTTTCATTTTGTTTTTTTTTTTTTGAAATTTTACCATTTAAAATCAATTTTCGAGTATAAGAAAAATTAGAGAAGTTAGAGTTGGTGTCTTTTTTTTTTTACACTTTGTTTTGGTAGATGTATATTTTTCTCATTTTATAGCTAAATGACCGTGTATATATATATATATTTACACTTAGTATATCTCCTTATATATCACATTTAGTTTATATATTGATTATATTAATTTTTATACTAGTATATCATATTTTACATATGAAATATTCACTTATACACTGATCATTTCGTTACAGTATTTAAAAAATAGACATTTACTTAAAAAAGGCCGTGGCGAAATTTGGTCATTTTGCCATAAGTCAAAAATATATTAATTTTATTGGTTTTCTATAGAAAAAACTGTCAAAATTTGCTGGGAATCTAATATTACCCCTCAAACTCACTACTCAGCCTAATTACCTGAAGAGATTTTTTTTTTTTTTGGCTCAAATACATTTTTGTTTATGACATTTCTGTGATCTCTTTTGTGGCTAATAATCATAAAAAAAAATGACAGTGGTAAATAAAATGACTATGGGTATTAAGGTTAGAAAATTTCGTAATTCTTGTGAATAATCTGGATAAATTCATGTTGAAAAGTAACTCCAAAAATATCATTTTAGCGCAAATTACTTATACCAAGATCCAAACTCTAAATCCTCTCCAAAAACTGGCGCAAGTGGAGTAACCTGGTAATTAAGTATATACACGCACATTAGTAAAAATCCGAATTTCACTCCGAATTTATGTCGTACTCGGTAGCCAAGCAAAAAAAAAAAAATCCAAAATTTCATGATGCGACCCGGCTGCAAAGTTGTATTTTCAGTCCACATGAAGAAATTGTCACTTCTAAAACGAGAAATTACAGACACATCTGTACTATTTAATAATCTGTAATACAGAAACAAATCACGTCTTTTTTTCTTTTCTTCCTTTAATTTTTTCATTCGGGTGACTTTAAGGTTATCCCAACTCATACATGTATATAGTAATCAAATAATTATTTCCGAACATAATAACAAAACATAGTAAACAATTAATTAACAGAAGCTTCTATTAATCATTTCCAAACACAAGAGTAGTGGGAAATGTTTTTTTTTTTTTTCCACAAAATTATTTAAATAAAAGTCAAGAGTCAAGGCCGTGAAAATTCAGCAAACGCGGTTGGTCCAATAAAATTCATAAAACTAAAACTTCCATTACTTTCTTTTCATACAAACACATGATACAAAGCAAGAATTTCATGTATGTATTGCCCACTAATTCTCGAACACTTTGCTATCAAACAGGACTCAAGACCAAGACGAAGAATAATTCTTTTAATATCACTAATATTTGTATAATTCTTTTTAGTTTAAATATTGTATATATATATATTATATTATATTATATATATCGCCAAGAAAAAGCACTACCTTGTTCCAAAAATCTCATCCATGGCGGAAAAAGAACAGGTCAGGCCCTTAGCTTCAGCGTCACCAAACAACCGATTTCGCAGCGAAGAAGATGACAACCTCTCGATCCAGCTCAAGCTCCGCCGGAGAAAATCCTACGCCAAGTGCTGCGGCTGCGCAGCGGCGATTATTGTGATAATCGCCGTCGCGATGCTGATCCTCGCCTTCACCGTCTTCCACGTCAGAGGCCCGATCGTCAGGATGAACTCCGTCACCGTCGATCCGCTCCAGATCGGCAACGGGACGATCCGTACGGGCTCGAACCTCACGCTGGTCGCCGACGTCTCGGTGAAGAACCCCAACGCGGCGTCGTTCCGGTTCGGGAACACGACGACCGCCGTCTACTACGGCGGCGCGGCCGTCGGAGAGGGGATGAATCCGGCGGGGCTGGCCAGGGCGAGGCGGACGATGAGGATGAATCTGACGGTGGAGATCGTTCGGGCGAGGCTCATGGCGGCGCCGGGGCTAATGGCGGAGGTGGGATCGGGGTCGTTGACTATGGACAGTTATACCAAGATCGAGGGACGAGTGAAGATTCTGAATATCGTTAAGAAGAGTGTGGAAGTTAAATTGAATTGTACCTTGACGTACAACTTCACAAGCAAGGGGATTGAACGGCAGAAATGTATACGACATGTTAGCCTCTAAACGACGGAGTTTAATGGTTTATAAGTAGGAAAGGAAATCCCTTTCTTTTCTTTTTTTTTTTTTTTTTTTTTGTTTTTATAAATTTTTTTAGTCTTTTTTGACTGTAACATAGAATGCTAAAGAGCAGTCTCTGAGTTTGAAGAGAGTATAAATAGGTGCTACCAAAATCATGATACGTATTTTGTTACTTCTATACGATTTTATGCATAGCAGTTGTTATTATTACAAATTTATTTTCCTGTCAAATGCATGACATTTTAGTTTTTTTTCTCCAGTTCTATATATTGTATGCGGGGAATATAATTTTGCTTCTTTGTGGGTATTAACCATGAATTGATTTCAATGTTGGAATCTAGACCTAATTAAGTAGATGTTTATGTGTAAATGCCTAATGGGTCTTGACTCTTGTGTTAAATTAGATTACAATAGGTATAAATTCAAAATGATAATTAATTAGTCTATGATGCATATTGGAATCCAGGTTTCCACATTTGTGAACAACATAAACGGTCATGAAATTGGTAACAATTTATGGCAAAATGTTAGCCATAATTTTGGGACACGACAATGATTTGCCACCAAATAGACATATAGGATCTCTGAATGGATGATATTATTGGTGCTAAAGAAAGCACGCAAAAGGTAAAAAGGAACTCTAGTAACGTGACTTGATTGTAATAAAAGTTCACATAGACGGATAGAAATTGGCCAAAAGAGAGAGAATATTTTCTATCAGCAGAAATTCTGGGATACCGTTGGTGATAAGTAATAGCATTTGATTCTTTATTATAATTTGAAATATGATGTAAGGTGTCCCAGTCCCAACTGTTTCAACAAAAAAATCAATGTTGTCCTACTTGGAGGTCGAAAAGGATTTTTCTCTTCTCTTTCTACGGTCTCCTCTCCTTATACTTCTTTTTTTACTTTCAGTTTTAATAATTTAAGATCTAGATCTGACTTATAGTATCATCTTTTGTGTGAATTTTAATCCGGTCAAAATCTTAAATATAAGATTTTTTCTCAGATATAGATCTGTTTAGTGACTGATTTTTTTTTTCTTCTTTTTCACGGATATGGATCTCAGTTGGTGTTGGTCTCATTTAGTCTACCTCGCCAAAAACGCAGCCAGGAACAAGTGTTGAAAGTAATAAATTATTGGTGGTCCTTGTTACTTATTTCTTTTGAAGAATCAGGTAACCCATATATTTGTTATTAGTTGTATTTGTAATCTATTTTTCATCTTCTTTCTTTGAGGAGTTTGAAATTGTAATCTTTATACTTACATTGTAATTTGAAACTTTTTATTTTGATTAATGATATTTCCTTGAGGAGCTCATTCATATATAAAAAAAAAAAGAAAAATAAAAGAGATTTAGTCTTTACAAATGAATAAACTCAAATTACATTTTGGTGCCTCAATTACGTATTACCAATGAATTAATGATTTGGTTTTTCAATTTTATCATTTTTATTTAAATTCGTTAATTTATTGGACAGATTAAAAGTTAGGACAATAAAACTGGATAGAAGATTTGAATTAAAATAAGTAGTCAAATATTCTAATACATATTCTAAAATCGGGCATTGCATATTTCCCAGTAAATAAAAGTTGCCACAATTAACTTAATCAAACAAATCCAAATAAAGAACACTTAAAAGATTCATAAAAGGAAAATGAAGAAATAAAATATATTACACTGCTTCATAAAAATAAAAAATAAAAACAAGGGAATATTACATAAATGACAAAATAAGAAAAGTACTAAACGGGTTCAAACATACAAGAATGGACACGAGTAAGATCATCAGGTGCGGCCTGCAGAGTTCAGACTGCAGTCCACTCTTCACCACTTTAATGGGCCTAACTAGGCCCCGTGACTCGGATTTATTTTTATTTTATTTTTTCTCTCTTTCTTTTTAGAGACAACTTTAGTTTTTCTTTTTCTTTTTCTTCCTTTATTAATTAATAATGCGATTAAGAAGGAAACATTAAAGAAAATAGCAGCACTTTAGACAGAAAGTCCAATGTAGTCTGCCTCGTAAGCATAATTTAATTAAAGTTATGACTATATAAGAGCCTCTAATTGATAGGATAGCCCCATAGCTTAAATTGCCTCATGTCTCAATCTACACTACACCCTTTTCAGCTTTGCTTAATTTAGATTTATGTACTACATAGACAGCATTTCTAGGAAGCCATTAGCCAATTAGCCATATATAAAATAAGTGTGCTATGTATATTTGCATAGGCCGATTATATTAGAGAAATTTATGCAGAGGACTGCCTCACATGACTCATATCATTAATGTTTGGCCTCACCCTTTGGCTTAAGTTTCCATTTCCAACCTGTTGCAAATTTTTAATAGCTTGGGATTTCATTAGGCAATAATTATTAACTTTATTGACTGGATAATTAAGCTACTAAAAAAGAGAAATATGTTATCTTTTGTCAAAAGAAAGTTAGATCATTGGGACCACGTGTAACATCCAGGATTATCCCTATGATACACTTCAACATGATCTGATATCCTAATTCTCTATCAATACATAATTGCATTTTTATCCATAATTTGACTCAAATTACAAATCAATAAGTTATATATACTTTTTGTAAGTGAATTGAAGGAGAAGTCAAATCAACCAAGAAACCAGAGCCAACATTCCAAATCATCCTTGGTTAAAAGAATGGTGTTAATACTAACTCAGCTTCGTGTCCATTCATGTATCTTCCCTCTATTTAAAACTTCAATACCAACACTTTCTCAGTCTCATTCCTTCTATATCCCAATAAAACCAAGTCTCAAATCTTGTGGTACATGAATTGTGCCAGTTTTCTCTACTGGGAAAATTTGAAGAATCTATTTTTCAAACATGCAGGCTTTTTGAGAGGAAAATTGTCCCTCAATGAAGTCACACTTGCTATGATTGGATTAAAAAGAATCCAAAACAGATATTCCTTTACAAAGGGCAAAGATAGCTCATCAAATTTTGGTGGTTTTAGTTAGCATTTTTCAATTCATATTTCATTTCCCAATTCAACTTTTCAATGGATATGTATGAAAGTGCACATCAAATTCAGAGGATATAACCAAAAGTGAATGCAAAAGGAAGATTTTTTTTTCAGTTTTGACATTTCCCATTTCATATTCTCAAAGATCTCACAATTGCGATTCCAGTTATTCATGAATGGTTAGAGAATCTTTTCTTACTAATTTAATCTCTTCAAATCACCTTTTACTCATAGA
This sequence comes from Trema orientale, assembly GCA_002914845.1. NCBI lineage: Eukaryota > Viridiplantae > Streptophyta > Magnoliopsida > Rosales > Cannabaceae > Trema > Trema orientale. Next base: position 80,703 of record JXTC01000029.1, on the reverse strand, counting down.
CTGTAAGTTTTTTGTAATTGGGTGTTCCAGTCTTATCCCTTCTTGATATTATATTATTTTTAATGGTATATAAGGAACAATATCACATGCCTTCTCAAGACCCCAAAGAATATCATATTAGGTCAAATTTGTTCACACGAAATATGTATAGACTATAGTTAAATACTTCTGTTTAAATCATTAATAAAATCTATGAAAAAACAAACAATTGAGGTCCAACATACATAAATATATATATTGGACTTATATCACCGTGAGAATTGTCCCCCCCCCCCCCTTTTTTTTTAAATAATTCGAGCAACACGTATGCATGTGCAATATTTATATTTTTTTATAAAAATGTATTTTTTTTAGTAGGATGAGAGTTGAAATCTGTTAGCAGACGTGAGGGCCATATGGCAAAACAATGCAGAACTTTTTGACATGCAGTGGTTTGACGAAGAGCTACAAACTCATTGGTTCTATCAAATCTACTTATTCATATGCAAGAGGAGAGACGGCGACTTAAATGACTTAACAAATGTGTCAAATGACTCATGACGTGACACTTTTTTGTGGTATAGTAAGTTTAATTGGTGAAATTTGACTTATTTGTTATTTACTTATTACCATGTATTTAATCAATGTAAGAAAATAAGACCTGAAATTAAGGCCAACATAGCTCAAGGGAAGGAAGGAAAAAGTTAGCTTGCCAAGAAAGAGTGTCAAATTTGATCAGATATAATAGAAAGAACGAGACAATTGTTTTGGGTTTCGATTGAATGAGACTGCAGTTTGTAGCTCAAGTTTAATTCTTTGTTTTTCCCATTACTAATCTTCTCTCGTTAAATTCATGACAAGGTTATAAGTACAAATTAATTTCATTTACCTAAGCTATTTATTGCACCACGAGTTAGGGTAGGAATGCGTTATGTCATTGAAGAAGGTATCAACCATGAGAATTCTCATGAATAAATTATCCCTACCAAGAACATAAGGAAATTAAGCAGGTGTTTATTTTAGTGTACTTGATGCCTTAACAACAAAATGCCTTACGTCCAACAAAAGCGTTGAAGTATAAAAAGCATGTAACAACCATGAGAACTCTCATAAATATTGTGAGAATCCAATATACAATGTAATTAACATCTAAGTATAACTTCACTCAAAATTAGTAGTACACTTCTCCTAATTCCAAAAACACTCTTATTTGTATAGTCTATAGTCCCAAAAGTAATACTTATAATTAAAACTCATGATATCAAAGATTACATCATTAGTTTCGATTAAAAATTTTGAGTTTCCTTTTGGGATTGATAAGAGCTCCCAAAATCATGATTCATGAGTGTAGGATTATGATTTTCCAAGAAAAAAGTGTAAAGAGTCGAGAAAATTGACCAAAAACGACAAGAGTCTGCTGAAGAGGAACAATAGAGCAACGGCTTTGTAGGACCAAGCACTAGCATAAGGAGACAAATTGAATCTCTTCTCTTGCCCAATTTACACAATACATACAAATTAGCTGCATCAACATCAACCCAAACCCAGAGCTTTCTCGAATTCCAATCCTACTGATTTTGATTAGACCATATATATAAATAAAACCCCTGAAACAGGAGAGAGAGAGAGAGAGAGAGAGAGAGAGAGAGAGAGCAAAATGGGCTTCTGTTTACTCTGTTTTTTGTGTTTTTTCTATAGTTCCTAGGCGTGCAAAATATTCTACTCTCCCCTCTAATCAAACCCTTCTTTTGCTCTTTAACCCCGTTGTCTGTTCTATCTCTCTCTCTCTTCCTTTAACGAAAAGAACAACCCTTTTTTTACTGTTTAGGTCTTAACTTTTCCCTCTTTCTCTGACCAACTTGACCAACTAAAGACAGCATTTATTTTAAGCCATGACTCGGAGACCAATGAACCTAATCGAATAAACAATTAAAACCCATTTAAGATTAGCTTAAACTCATTTAAGGTTTTAATGAAAGGAATCAGTCTAATGTGACATTTGAACTGTTTAATGCTAACTGTTTGATTAATGAAAAACAACAAAATCTTAGAACAATAAATATCAATTTGGTAAAAGTAGAATAATAAAACATTACACTAGTATATTGGCCTCGAGTAATTGGGAGGTTCTACTGATTATAAAGGAAATAGGTACAAAGATCTGATTCTTCTTTCACTTTCACGGAAAGTCGAGCTTTACAATGGCAGAGAGTGAAGGTTCATGCCACTCATGACTACTCTCATCGTCACTAACCCTTTTAAAAGATTTATCTTGCATTCTTTCATTAAAATTTACAGATACCAACATAGGAGACTGATATACTATATATATAAATTATAAAATTATATATATGAATGAACTCATTTTCTTCTTTTTCTTTTTCACTTTTCAGATTGAGTTGAGAATGAGTTCTCATGCTGAAATGTAACCTGACCAACCAGAACACTGAACTCTTATTCTGGCCCAAAACTCCCGCCTGTTTTGGATGAATCAGGGCCGTTGATCGCCACCCACTTTGGCCACATCAGATGATTTTCTTGACAAGTCCAATGATTTCTCGTTCGATGGATCGCTCACACAACGTGATAACAGATTAGACTCTGAATCTACAAAATCGAAAAAAAAAAATTACCAGAATATTAAAAGGAATAAATAAACAAATCCAGATTCCAAAATAAGAATTTATTTTCTCAAAAATTTAATTTTTTTTTAAAAAAAAAAAGTAAAAAAGAAAGATTTTTACCTCTGGCTGCATTGAATGACCTTTTGCAGTGGAGAATAGCGCTTTGGATACCATCCTGCTGTTGAAGAAGCGAATCATCCCTCCGTTTAGACGACGCCGTTCCCGCCGGAACCACCGCCGCGGCCGACGAAGCCGACCGGCTCTTACCCAAGTGCTTACACACCACTCTGAGTCCGGCCGGCAAGTTCACCTGCTTCAGAGACTTAGCGTTGTTGCTAATCGGAGCTTCTGCAATTTCCAGCTCCGCCGTTTGGCTCTTCTCAACGGACGCAGTGGCCGGCGCCGGAGTTGGGGTAGGCGACGGAGTCGGAATCGGCTTCTGAGCCGGCGAAGCCGCCGTCGCTGCCGGGGGCGACGCGGCTTTGGTGACCGAACCATTGAGGCTGAGCTGCCCAGAGAACCTGAGCTTCTCGCCGTACCTTTTCGAAACGCGAACGTAAAGAGGCTTCACCATTTTCAAGTACTTCTGCATAACCTCCTTGGCGAAACGTTTCTCCTCGGAGGCGGCCGTTTCGGTGTCAGGGCTCTGTTTCTGCTGGGACTTGTTGTTCGAGACTCTGGAGCTGTTGTCTCTGGTGAAGAGAGACACAATAGGAACCTCCTCGACCTTGAATTTCACGGTGAAGAACTTCCCCTGTTGTTGATTCTTCTGAGACGGTTTCTCTGGTTCCTTCTGTTGGGCCTCTTGCTTTCTCGGCTGTTGTTTGGGAGCCGAGAAAACAGATCCATTGACAGACGACTCTGTTTTCTCGCCGCCATTGTTGCCGTTCTTATTACTGTCATTGTTATTCGATCTCGATTTCTTGAGTCCCAACATGAAGACCCGGAACTTGGTGGCGGATTTCAGCAACGAAACCGGAAACTGAGCCGGCTTCGAGTTCGGCTCAGAGGGACTGAAAACGATCGAGGAAGACTCAATGGGGACGAGCTTCCCTTTAAAGAACAAATCATCAGAAGGAGACAGAGACAGATTGGGGTCCGTACGGTCATTGCTCGAGCCAGAAGAGAGCGTGAAGTTAAACTCTCTCTCATCACCATTACAACCCTCGTCATCGTCATCGTCGTTTTCTTCGTCTTCTTCTTCAAGATCACTATCGTTTGCGCTGTTACCGCTTCCTCCACCGGGTTCGTCTCTGCTTTGAGCCTCTTCACCGACTTCAGCCTCGTCCTCGTCGTTGACGGCGAACTCCAAGTCGAAGAAGGGTCCGTCATCATCGCCGTCGTCGTCATCGTCGTCGTCGGTTTCCGCCGTGTTTTGACTGACGGCCGTTACAATGGTGGCGACCCCGGAAGTGGGTCGGAAGCTCCCGGCAAGATCTCCGCCTCCACCGCCACCACCACCGCCACCTCTCCAGTACTTGAGCAGACTGAAAGCTTCCATGGTTGGGAGAGCCAGTATACAAAGTGGGGAGAAGGTTAAAGCCCTTAAAGCCTTTAAATTTTTAAAAGTTAAGAAAGTGAAAAAGAAAAATAGAGAGAGAGAGAGAGAGAGCGTTGTTGTTCTATATAGTCCTATGGTTGTAGTAGGTACTATTAGGGAGAGAAGTGGGTAAAAAGTGAGAAAGAATAAGATAAAGAAGGAGAGAGAGAGAGAGCTGGGCACGTTAATGGGGTTTTATGCAGAAGTTGCAGAAGAGAGAGAGAGCTAGAGCTTTAACCAGAGAGAGAGAGGGGTACGTGGGTTGCAGAGAGTCATGTGAGAACAGTCCTATTGAGTCAGATATTAGAGACGGAGACAGTCAGACAGATTAATAGGGAGGAAGATGAGAGAGAAAATGAGGAGAGAGAGAGAGTGAATTATACGAAGACTGAGTAGGGAGGACGTACGACCGCCGTGCACTTTGAAATCGCCCTTGGGTTTGATAGAATTCTTAACTGTGTTCAAGTCTTGCTTCTTATTGTGCTCCCTAATCTTCTATTCGTCCACGTTCTAGCTCACCAGTGTCATTACCTTATAATAGAGAGTTTGATTGACCTTTTTTATTTTCCCAAAATTTGCTAGCTACAATACCGTATATAGTCTAGTTATACATTAGGAGGGTTATATAGTGCAAGTAAAAGATAGTAGATACACTTGTCAGAAATTAATGTTTAGTGTATTATTTTCAAAGTTTCAATTACGTGTATCATAGCGGAATTTGTAGCACGAACAAAACTTTGCTGCATTAAAAAAAAAAAGAAGATAAAAAAAAAAAGAAAAACTTGCAATTAGTCGAGCATGGGAAAAGGATTGGTAAATTTTTTCTTTTGTTAATCGAAAATAAATCCACTACTAATTTCAAAATGTTAGCTGTATTTGTTAACGTGTGAAGACGTTCACTTAATACTAACACACATTTTGTCACATGAAGTCGTCTCAGTTTCAGCGTTTAATATGTGAATTATATTATTTAATTTAAATAAAATTACACGTACTAAACAGATTATAAATTTTAAAAGAGAATATATTTTACAATATACTTTGGAAGAGAACTTTCTTTGATTCATCTACTTATAGTTAATTAGTAAGTTAGGGCTGAATTGACAAATAAATGCTTTGTGAAACGTTTAAATCTGAGCTCTGTCACAATCTGAGCTATATCACGGGTTTAATATGATGCAACTTAAAGAGTCATAATTTATAATATAACAACTGAAATTTCATGATTTCAAATGCAGAGCTCATTAATAAAAGTTAAAAGAGTGCCATGATAAGTAACTATGAAATGTTTAGACAACGTCTTTTCATAATCATATTGGTATTATATTGTCGGGTGATCAATAACTTATATTGTAAGAAAAATAGGCTGCAAGATGCACCGAATACACATTTTACAGCATAAGCAAGCTGGGATATGTTCTTTGGTACAGAAGATCGGAGAATTTCTAATTTTTATGATTGCAAATGATAATTTTTTTTCTTGTGAAAGGATTTTTTTTTAAATAAAAAAAATGAACTAGAATGCTAAGTAATCCATACTGGCATTTTATGAATGTCACATTGGTATAACAAAAAGAAAATGCAACCATTGACTTTTTAGCTATCCAAAAATTGACATGAAAACTATAAAAGTGTGATCACAAAGGGTTTGTCTATGTAATAACTTCGGTAAATCTTAAAATTAACAAGTGAATTATCAATAAGTTAAGGAATGGGTTGATGTTTATCATAATTATCCTTACCCGAGAAATGAATCTTAGCATATTGTTTTGCATATATACTATATGAATCTTAGCATATTGTTTTGCATATATACTATATGAATCTTATGATGCTCAAATGTAGCAGTCCTTTTTAAACCAATAACAACCTTATGATGAAATGGGTTATGGGGCATGACACCAGTTTGGGGCACTAGTTGAGTGAAATTTCCAGGAAGTAAAGGGATAAAAAGAAAAGGCACAGATGAAAAGCTAAAAAGGGTTAAAAGTAAAGAAGCCCGCCCTTTACCTTTGAGGCTTGGACCCTAGGCTTGGGTCTGAACTTCTGAATTCACCTAAATGACCCCAATATTTACTCCTGTACAAAAAAAAAAGAACCAGTCCACCACTCATTGTTATAGCTACAATTGAACCCACCCCCTATTTTAAGCCTATTTTTTGGATTATATGTCACGTGGCACACATGCAGGTTGATGTTGGGTTTGGAGTGTGGAGGGGACCCTTATATAGTACCTTTTTCTAAACAAGCTTCCTCAATAAAAAAGCTTTGACCTCTAAAATTCTCTGAGTTCAACGCTAGGTTAGCACAATCCTAGTCGTTGATCTTGATCTGTGGTCCTCTAAATGAGGAATAATGCTATAGGGCACCTGTGGTGCCAGCAACTACAGTGATATGTCAGTCTGTCACTGACTAATCCTAATTATAATTTAAGTGGGGCCTATGTAGGACCCAGTTTATTAATTAAATCATCCAGTGACAAACAGACATGTCACTGTGGTGCTGGACACCACTGGTGCCCTATAGCATTACTCCTAAATGAGGGATAAACCATGAAATCATGCTTTTCGTCGAGTAATGTTACGAGCACCATATGTGCCTAGCCAATATTATTTAATGTGTCAGTTTATTATTGAATAATTGTAAGATTACTATTATAAGTACTAGCGGTGCCTAATAACACAATAAGGTGCAATTCTATTACCAAGTGATTTAATTAATAAATAATATCGCACATGGATCCTTATTGAAGTATAATTTTAATATGTCAGTTACCACACATCATGTAGTCTTGAGCACCATATAGTATCCTTTAGCATTACTCTAATTGTAATTACACTTCAAATAAAATTTATGTGGGACCCAGTCTACTAGCTAAAATCATTCAATAATGAGACTAACACGTTATGTAGTGTTTCATGCTCCATAGCATTACCCTTTCATTTTGGGACCGATTTGGGAACTTCCAAGTTTCATCTAACACCTTGAACTGGGAAAAGCCTTTTTCATCAAATCCAAGTGATGTTTTTGATAGCAACCGTCTGATTTGTGGACCATAATATCTAATTATTTTCTTTTGGGATGTCCAACTGGCGTCCCATTAAACTGACCTTGCAACTTCTATATCTTAAATGTGCTTAATTACTCGTAGGACCATAGAACATAAAAAATAAAAAAAATCAAAGGTCAATGTGTTTTATTACTTTGTACTAAATTAAAGGAGCTGTGTTAAATTACATGCACTTTTTTGTTTAATTTTCTTTGTTAATATTAGGCCACGCAGTGTCTCTCATTGACAATTGTGTTTGCAGGCCTGACATTTTCTGAAGAGGTTCCATGTATCATCATCATCTGTTGATCAGTATTAATTGATTTTGATTAATTTTCTTCGCCAAAAAGAAAAAAGAGAAACGAAGTTTCAGTATTTTCTTCCATGCCAAACAATAATTATATTTCGACTTTAATTAACGACAGGTCTGTGGTAGCTTCAATTACTGACCAAGGGTATTATCCATAATGCTTCATTACTCTCTTCTGGGACACTACTGACCAATTTAGCCATGCATTAGGGATCCATGATAAATGTGCTGTCAACAACATGTCTCTGATCAGTTCTATTGTCACATTTAAAAAATAAATAAATAAATAAATACATAACTCTGCAATGAGGAACGAAATTACAGGATTAAAGATTTTGGAAATAAATATTATGGACAAATCTTTCAACGTTTAACTTTTGAATTTCTTCCCTGCCTAGTTAATGTTTTTAGACTTATATAGAGTAAATGAACGTTAATGGGGATCAATTACCTATGAAAAGATATCACTTCATTTAGAGAATAAAAAACACATTTTGTTCTTTTTTTTTTTTTTGTAAAAAAAAATAACAATTGAACTATTACACGAGCATTGTTGACGAGACACATCCTAAGTAGCTGAAACCTATCCCAAACTTAGCCAAAAGCCACTCCTCAGATTTATTAAAAAATGAAAGTTATACATACAAAACAGAGTTAAAGCATATAGAAAAATCAACTAAATTTATGACAAGAAAGCCCGGAAAGGTGAATGAATATTTCCAAATTCCAAACTCCATTTGGAACCCTGATCTTGGAGGGGGGAAAATATTGCAAAGAAAAAGTAGTCATGGAAAAATAAAGAGGAAAATACTTTTTCTAAAAGTTTATAGAATTTTATTTTGACATTTTTGGTTATACTACTTAATTTGTCAAAGCTTTATGTACTAAAAATTAACATCAAATCTAATTTTCTCTTTTCTTGATAAAAATTTCTTTTTCTTTTTTTTTTTTTGGTTTCAATACAAACAAGAGAAAATAGAATCATTTGAAATTTTTTTTCTTTCCCTCTAAAAATCAAGTTCCAAATAGAGTCTAATCTCATATTAAAAAGAGAGAGAGAGACTTGTGAAGAGACAGACTTGAGACATATATGCAAAAAGAAAGTAATTACAATATGAGATAAATGTATAAAATTCAGAAATATATACAAAATTAGATTTTAAATCCAAATGCCTATTATAATTTTTCTAACCCAAAATCTGAACCAAATTGTTTATCTTGCCATCGACACAAAGTTGAATTTTCAAGTCTAAGTTTAGCAACACATTAATAGTTAAAAGCTAATGAGGAAGAGGAAAATTAAAAGCTGAATAAGAATTTTGAGAAAAATTGTATTGCAAAATTAAAAAGTAAGGCTGCCCTATTGTGTAAAACATATAAAGTTGTGAACGTCGCCATGCTACTATACCACTATGCTCTCACCTTTACAAAAGGGTAGGTACTATTCTTTCAAGAAAGAGTCAAATGCCATGCCCTATGGCAGTGTATAGGCTCTTCTAAAACTTGAAATTTGGCTGTACTTTGGAGCATCATGTAAACTTTTCATGCAAAATAATCTCTATGCTACATTTGGTAGGAGGGTGAGAGTAGGAATGCTAAATAGATTAAGGAGGTGAATAGGAGAGATGGAGAAGATGTAGCTCTCCTTTATGTTGCTTAGTATCCAAAGTAGAGAGGAGAGATGGAGAAGATGTAGCTCTCCTTTATGTTGCTTGATATCCAAAGTAGAGTTTAAATGATGGAACATCTTGTGAATTTAGATTTAATTATTCGTTTGCCTATTCACATAGATATATTTAAATAGATATAATAGAATAGTATTAGATTTACACTATAGTAGAATGAGATGGAATGAATTATAATTTGAATGAGAAATATTGGAATATAACAATAAAAAACAAGAGAAGTGATGTATTCTCGTTTCAAGAAGGAAAAATCCATTTTAATGGTAATTTTAAAGAATATACGTTATTTGAATAAAAAAACTGAATTGTTAAAACAAATATTCATTTGAATGAGCCATTAGAATGAAAAAAAAAATTAGAATTGTTGAAATAAACACTCGGATGTGAGAATGGGAATAATCTAAACAATCCATTTGTAAAATAATTATATTTGTCAAAATTTAGAAAGTAATTGTATTTAGTTTCTTTTTTTTTCATACTTCCAAATTCCAATAATAGAAGGATTCAATTCGGTGGACGAGCCTCATCCCTCCATCTCTCCTCTCCTTTACGGCTTCCACCATCCATCTTTCCAAATAATAGATTTTGACTCTCCTTCCATATCTTTCTCTCCTCCCACAAATTCTTGCCAAACAAAACTAAATTAATTACATGAAATTATGTATGTATTTTATTTCAATATAAATCAAGACAAGTAAATGTTGTCCACTTAATTAATTAATAAAAAGAGGGGAAGGGGGAAGTCCATTGCCAAAATGCTTTTAAAGCTTTACTTATTCGACGGAAACTGGCAAAACTGCTTATTTACAAGATATCATTATTCAAAGGTGTTGAATTATCAGTCAGTCAATATAAGTCAAAGGCATGCATACTCTCTTCTTTTTTTTTTTTTTTTTTGGCGGAGTGGGGGTCATGCATAAGAGCTTAGCCTTGCAAATTAATAAAAATTAAAGTAAAAATGTAATTAACAATCTATCAATGATGATATTGTTAAGAATCATTATACGCTATTAGGAGGATATGAAAGTTTAGGGGAGAAAAAAACAAACAAAAAACAAAAGAGGATAAGAAAAAGTTTCAAAGAACTTCCACTATGTGTAGACTCAGCTTACACATTTTGACCGAATCCCAATACTCAGTTCATTTGAAGCTTTCACGTCCTTGTAATTTTTTCTTTTTTAATAAACATGTCCTTGTAATTAAAGGCTTAATATTTTAACTCTATTTAGATTAGAACTCATGAAGATTTTTTTTTTTAAATTTTTCCTGAAATGCTTAGCAAGATTTTGAAGCTGACATATAACAGAACAAGACAAAAGCAAAAAGGAGGCACTGGGCAGCTTCAATTAAAGAAATCTCAATTAATGGTGAATAAATAATAAGCATGCTAAGGGAACAACGCATGTCACTCCTTTTTAAGTACTAAACAGAAAATTTATCTTCTATATAGTTTATTAATTGAGTTTTTCTTTCCTAAAAAAAAAAAATTAATTGAGTTTTTCCATGTCGTTTCGCATTTTATTAATTTGTCTTTTTTTATTTGCGGTGGTTGCAAATTTGACACGCACAATCACACCCCATGAAAATGAAGTTCACAAAATTACAACAAGTGTCTTTTTTTATATGAAAATTGGCATGTATTTCATAAAACTACAAATAAAAATCATGATGATAATCACAGCTTTGGCATTTTTTGTGTGCCACTTGACTTTTTCTTTTTGAAGGATAAACCATAAAGCTTGGTCCCCAATCATTCTTTTCCTCGTCCTCTCTTTTTTAACCTCTTTGTTTTGGATAACAATTAAGAGTCCCCTCTCTATAAATCTATGTACTTATAGTGATCCAAAGTGTTTCACTAAATGTTAATTTGGATACAAAAGGAAAAGTAGCCATATATAGTGTTTTTATATATATATGTACATGAGATAGTAATTATGACATTGGCATATTACTCATGGCGTTTGTTTGGGAACAGATATAGCGTTAAGGGCCTACCAACTAAAAAGGGAGTCAAGAGGAAGAAGAGCCTTTCGCAATCCCAGTTATGATTTGAGATGATTGTACCACAAATTAGTGTGATATTTTTGTGTGTTGGGAAACTGCCTTATGGGTCCCAAAGATAGTGACACAACAAAATTTCAGTGTCTTTAGCTGGGAGCTAGCAAAATCCATGCCGAACTCTTTTATTTGACCCTTATTAAGGAATGAGAGTACCGACATCATCTGCATGATACATTACATATAACATAATAAAAACACATATAAAATGAGCACTAAAATCGATTGACTCAAACATCAAAATTTTAAGTGCTTTATAAAGGTAACTGGCTAAGGAAAGAGAGTACAAACATTATTTGTGTGGTATACATTTGACATATTAGAAAATATGACCCTAGCATTTAAATGGCTCGACTAGAACATTGATCTTTCGATAAAGAATTTGAAAGCTTACTCCCTGCCAAACTCATTTGTCCCTCAATTCTTTGGATTGAGTGGAGAACTAAGCTCTTGGAGGGGAAATTAGATCCCATACCATTATTTTCGCAATAAATTGAAAATCCAATACTTTACTTTTTCCTTATTATTGGTATTTAGAAGGATGATCATAAAGTCAGTTTGTGGACGATTCATGTTAGTTATCCCTAAAAACAAAAAAGAAAAAAAAAAGAATCATATTTTTCAATTTTACGCTTTCACCGTACTATCCTAAATTCTCCTTTTTCTGAGGGAGGTGGTCCTAGTAACGTCCCCCAGCTGGGCTCAACTCAACTCACAAAACTCTGGGAGGAGAGAAAATCTGGTCCAAGAATCTCTATGGCACTAATGTACGTAGCCAGGCCTCCAAGGTGGTCCAAAATAAATGAATGAATTGAAGGAAAGCCCAACAAAATTTACAACGGGTCGTATGCAAACAGATTAGAAGTACACATGTAACAAACTAATTCCCTGGAGCCGAAATAAAAACACATAATCCACATGTGTAATAAGTATAGATCAATACACAGTAAAATGATATTGGTATTGTTAGCAAAGTCCAAATAAAAGCTTTACATACCATGCACACATAAATTATCGAATGCTACATTTCAAAAAAAAAGTGAAAAAAGCTCCAACACAAAACAAAATACATATTTTCACTAAATGGGTATTTTACGAATCATTTTTGTTTTGTATAGAGGTTAACATAAAGTAACTTGTATATTAAACATGTTATGGAGGATCAATTTGCAAGATAAGTCATCTCAAAATCGGCGCATTGTTTTTATTGTGTTTTATAGGCCAGCTATTTTATGACCTAAACCTATCTAAAAAAAAGCCCGCTTGTTAACTTGTACAGTTTTCGAGTCATTATATCTTGACATGTTGTGCCCAAAGTTGTCACCCTATATACCCACTCCATTTGTCTTTATCTTTTATTGAGGGAAAAAGTACATAAATACTTATTTTTTATTTTTATTTCACATACCCATCTTAATATATATATATTTTTTGGCGAACCTCGACAGAATGAGGGAAACTGTATTAAAAGAGAAAGAAAAAGAAGAGACACCAAGACAGAGGAGGGGCATAAACTTGATCTCTCAGGACAAAAAAATAGAAAGAGAAATAAAATTAGCGAAACCGATAATTAGGCTTCATAATACAATCCTCGTAAACAAAAGATGAAATAAAAGATGGAGCGGACTACCACCAAGTAGGACAAATAAAGGAAGGAGCACAAGAAGCTAAAGAATCAGCTACACGATTATCCTCGTGGTAGATATGAGTGACCATAAAATCCATATTAACAATGAACCCCAATGTCCTACACCAAGCCGATCTCCAACGGAAAGAAACTTTAAGAAAACGGGCTAATAGAAGAGAAATCATATAGACTGAATCACTCTCCAACCACAGTTGCTTCCATCCATATTTCCAAGCAAAATCAATCGCATGAACTGCCGGTGCCAATTATGCCTCGTAACTAATTCCTAAAGGAATAGAGAAAAATCTGCGAATAAATCCTCTATGAGTTCGAAACACCCCTAAATACCCATCTTAATAGTTATTTTTGGAGTAAAAGTTATACCTATAAATTGACAAATATTTCAAAATATATACAATAGATATAAATATATATTGTAAATGTAAATTATAGGTAAAAATTTACATTTTAAATATATATTACTCATATTTTACACACAAAATGTATACCTTAAAAAGAGGTAATTAATAAAATAAAAAACAGCTATTTATGAAATATAAGGTACAAGAATGGGTACTGGATGTAAATTTGTCTTTATTGAGCTTGGGTCAAATTAGGATATTTTAGATAGATTTCTAACACTTATACCTACAAAAACCGAAAAAATTATAAATATACGGAAGTCACACTTTTTTCCAATTTTCGTAGGGTTTTTATTAGGAAAATATCACTTTTTAAAATAGTTACCAGAAACTGGTAACTGGTTACTAGTTATATACCAGTTGTAATTATCTTTGGTTACTAGTTATCATTTTCCAGAAACTGGTTACCAGAAAGTAGTTACTATTTTACAAAATGGTATTTTTCTAAATATTTTTTAAAAAATAGTATTTTTCTAATAAAAACTGTACCGCACCTTAAAAAACACAAAACTACAGTATTTTTCAAATTTTTTTCTGAAACACCGTATATTGTGTTATTTCCCATTTTAGATTGGGTCATGATATGCCTTGGGCTCCCACCCTAGAATCGGGCCTAAGGCCAGCAATAGTTCAACTTCCATTCTCGTGAGAAATTATTTACTTTTTACTTTTATCTGTCCACATCCACATTCTTAGGGCCTTAGGCATATTCCTTGTAATGTTCTGTTTTCGAAATAGGTATCAAATGCTATATACGAATCTAGGATTCCAACGCAACCGGTAGGAGAAAATCCGCCGAAACTACAGTGACGAAAATGCTCATGTTACATACCACAATGATCCATAAAATCCTGGCATTGTAACAATACAACAAGGTTAAATTTGACAATAGCTAAAACAATTTATATAATTGTTCATCGTGGTCAAGCAATTATTTATTTTTATTTATTTGTTCTTTTTTTTTTTTTTTGGGGTGAACCTTCGTCGTTGAAACCTGAGACTAAAGCCTAAGCCCTTTAATGGATTCTCCAGCTGCTTTTGAGCTTCACAGGGAGACAATCTTATTGCTATATGATGTTTCATATACTATTCAAGATGAAATGAGGTAACCATTACAGGTCTTTTATATAAACTTTTGTTCAGCTGTTATCATCACATTTTTTTATTTGTTCTCTTTTATCTTCTCTTTATGTTAACCTTTCCCTGATGTTATGTTTGGTTAATGAGAAATTATCGGAAAAAGTTATTTAAGAGTTTGGACCTATAAAATCCATTTAACCCGGGACAATACCTGATGATTTCTCTCTTTAGCCGTATGTTTTCAAGTTGCTTCTTTTTGACTTGTGCAAAGAAATCAAATGTACTAAAATGCTAGAACTTACTAGCTTAGGGGACATGAGCTAGAGAATGAATTAGTAGCTAAATGTGAGGGGAAACTAGATGGCATTACATGAAAAATACTCGATGAATTAGTAGCTAAATGTGAAGGGAAACTAGATGGCATTACATGAAAAATACTCGAACTAATTATGGATGTTGATCCTTTAGCTAGTTTGAACATGATTTTCATGTAAAAATTTGCATCTTTCTGGGTTGGTAATATGAGTTTCACTTGGCTTACGAGTATGACAACCCGCAAAGTGATTTAAAACGTGTGTAAAAACTAAAGACTAGAATTAATGGATGTTCCTTTCTTTTGATTTTGAGATATTCAATGTTTTATTCTTAGCGCACCAAGACGAACTTAATCAAACAGCCTTTTTCATTTATGACCCGCCAAGTGCTGTAAATTGTTTGGGAGATTGTACTGTGTTGTGCCCCAGGTATGTGTATATATATAGAGTAATGCTATAGGGCACCTGTGGTGCTGGGCACCACAAGTGGCCCATAGCATTACTCATATATATATGTTGCCAATCCAGTAGGTATACCTACTTATAGGTTAAAAAAAAAAAATACCTATAGATTGGTGCCCATATATATATATAGAACATTTATATCACCTAAGTTTTAACATTCAGAATTTGGTTTGTTAAAATTCTTGTAATACTGAAATTTTCAACTTCTTATGCTTTATAGAGGGGGGAAAAAGAGAAGAAGCTAGTATATGAAGAACTAATTGCGAAAAAAGAGCTTAGGTGCCAAAGTCTTCTAACATCTACAATGTGGATTGCAGTATGACTGTGAGACTTTCGTGGCCGCGTTTTCGTAATTAAGAGATATTTACTATTTTTGTATCTAAATATTCTTTGATATTAACGAAATTCATGCTATTCAATATTAATAATTGATAAGTTTTTCTATATACTACACATTTTGATGGAAAATGTGCAGTTGAACTTTCTTTTAAGAAAATATTCCCCCCTCTCTCTCTAATAATTGATAAGCTTTTCTATATACTAGACATTTTGATGGAAAATGTGCAGTTGAACTTTTTTTAAAGAAAATATTCCTCTCTCTCTCTATATATATATATAAAGTGTAAATTTTAACATCATAACTTATCTTTGGATACGGATAAAGGATGGGATTAGAATATATAATCCTTATCTTTTGTTTGGTACATCACATTCAACCGGATAGTTTAACAAGTTAACCGTTAACCAAAATAGTCCCAAATGATGAAGATTATTTATCACTTTCCAATTAATGAGATTTGTAATCCCAAGCGTCCAATTTTGAAAACATTTTTTTATTCATTTATGTACAGAAAATCTAATTAAAAATCATTATATTTGAAAAGTTTAGGACTTTAAATTTATAAAAAGTAATTCTAATCCAAATCTACACTACACATAATACAAGATAGTACTAAGCATAATTCATTTCGTTCCAATCCAATCTCAAACTATAATTATATTATACCTTGTGCATAAGCTGTGGACAATATTAGAAAAAAACACGATTACATTTTACCAATAGCCTTCTAGCGTTTGGTCTATCCCGAAGAAGAATTGTCATGGATAATAAGGTGTGTAATTTCTCTTAAGATGTGTTTGCTAATTAGCAATGAAAAGAATCTTAAAATTAAAACTTGTTTTTGTTTAAGAACGAGAAGGAACTAAGAATTGAGCCATCCCTTCTTAAAGTAACCAATCATGCGAGGATTCACTAAAACTTATTTATTATGCGTAAGCAAATACATGAATAAATGGAAAAAAAAAATACTTCTTTTATTTTCATTCTTTTGACGTACTATTAGAGCTTAGCAAAAATGGCCTTCATGTAAATGTGAATCATAAAGTTATAAATTTAGATATCATTGTTTAATGCAAATTAGGGGATGCGGTAGAACTTTAGAAGTCATCAAGCTTGCCAGTCTTTTATGATTTTATATAAAGGAATTCGGACATGGGTAGGAGTAATATTGGCTTAATTGAGTTTTTAATGATCATTTTTTCAAAACGACCCATTTATGATTTGTTATAAAAGTTACGATATTTTGTGACCTCTTATGAATGATAATAAGTTTTATAACCAGTTCTCATACAAATTATTATTGCGGTCTCAAGAAGTCATAAACTTCTAAAATAGTCATCACGTAAGTAGTCCTAAATTTATTCATTAACAAATTCCTCATATTCGTCTATTTCCCTTTTTGAAAAAATGCATTAAAGTAATTCTCAAGGAAACGTCGTAGATGTTTACTACTTTTCTTCTACTTTAATCTCAAGGCAAAACTCCCACCCATCATAGGCCTTATTTTCTAAGCAATACAACTATAACTGGTTCCATCATGATTAACACAAAACCTGATAATCAACCAACCTTGATGGAATTTGCTCTCCAAATTGCCATTTGCTTTCTCTTAAATAGGGGAAAATGAGCCAAAGTTTTTCATCTACTCTCAACTTTCACCAAACCAGTACTCTCCATCATCCCTCAAAACCTTTTATCTTATAGTACTTTTCCATTGGGGAAAAATGAGTTCAAAGCTGAAAGATCATACCGAGTGATCTGACTTGACTAGCAGATATATACTCACAGCTCGTCTGTAAAGGCACATGCTTTCCCTCAAGTCCCACAATGCATATTCTTCTTCTCTTTTTGCTTTTTCAACCATAGTTCAACTCTACTTCTCACCTTCATCATATTCATAATGTGGATTTGATCTGTTTTTATGCATTTTTGTTTGATTTCTTACATTAAACTAGCTGGCACCATGCTATATACAGTTAAAAAGTTACCTTTCTCCAATTCCCATGCTTGAATATGTGTACATATATTATATGACTTTAGTGTTAAACACAACAAGTTTCTTATGGGCTTTAAGGATTAAATAAAATTGCCCAATTGATCTATTATTGGTGTCCTTATTGGTCCCTTCTTCTTGTGCCTTTTCTCGTTGTTAAGTACACTTTTTGGATAGTGCTTCTCTGTTAAAATGGAGTATATAGGGTCGTTTGTCAAACTTTCTAAACTGCTTCTGGAATTAGGATTAAACAAATTATAATACCCCCAAGACTTTTTTGATCTTGATTGGACTACAAATTTACTACATTTTGATGCCTTCTTAACCTTAAGCTTTTGTCCTCTCACAACCCATTTTGTAGCTTTGTAGTTTAGAAGAACTCGAGGTAAATTGTTCTCTTATCCGGAATGGCTAGTTCATAGGCAAAAATCTCTTTTATGGTTCTCAAAATTCAATGAAGATTGTGGGGTTCACATACTTGTTGTCTTCCATGTGTTTGATTAGATTTGTGGGGGAGTAGCTTTTAGTAATAGGGGTATTGTCGTTTTTCTTTTAAGCTACCACCATCACCATCGACTAATGAGACTTATTTATTGTATAATTTCTACGAAGTCATGATAAAAATAGAACTTTCTCTAAAAGTTGGCTAAATTTAATTTATTTATTTAAACACAATAACTAATAAGATTGCTTTTTTTTTTTTCATTTCTTGAAGTTATTTATGAATTAAAATTTGTTTATGGAGGAAATACCTTTTTCTTTGTCTTTTTGGTAATTGGTATGAAATGTACTACTAAGAGTAATAAGTTTTTGGATGTATAGAGGTATCCCCAAATTTCATCAATGTGGGACAGTTCACTCTTCTTTGATTTTTATTTTTTATTTTTGAATCCGCTTGGATCTGAAACCAGTTTGTCCTTTATTATTTCAACCTGCTTTTATCTATTATTTCAAAGGAAGCCCCTTTAGTCAGAGTACACTACATAGAATTGCTTCCCTTTATTATTTTTCTTCAAATTGATTTGTTTAACTCTTAAGTTGATATTGGTTTTTGACTTTTGGTACATATATATTATATTAACCATTAATATTATGGAAGCACATTGACTAGTTGTAGAAATTTGGTGCTATTTGATGACAGGACGTGTATTTTTTTAACTGTCTATGAAAGATTCAAGGGCTTTGTGATAATTACTTCCCATCAGGGTATCAATAGTGATGTATAATCTATTTTCTCTTTATTTATTTATTTATTTAAATAATATAATATTAATCCCTTAGATTCCATTGGGATAGAAAATTAAATATTCATCCCTATTTAGAATCTTAGATACTTAATTTTAGACATTACGAAATCCATAGATTTAGTCAGATTTTTTTTTTTTTTGAAAGCGATTTAATCAAGATTTAAAAAAAATAAAAAAATATAACCCATCCTTTTCATAATTCTTTTTTTCTTAATAGCTAAGATTCACTTTCGTTGTTATTATACCCATGCCACGTCATCAATGATCGGTCGGTCGTTCACCAGCCACGAAATCATCGCTCCATCCCGCCACGTGTCACTAAACGAAACGCCTAATTATGTCACTCATTCGTTGGAACGGCTTCCCTCACCCGCCATGGGATTTCAAAAGCACCGACGCTCCTCCTGGTCTCGACACGTGGAAAATCGTAACGGCCGAAGTAACGGAGTCAACACCAAAAGGTCGACGATCTAACGGCCGTTATCCTCGACCTTGTGAAAAAAATGGGGACTGTGTACTGTCCTTTCATACCCAACCCGGACAGTTCTTTCATACCCAACCCGGATAGTTCTACTTTCTCTCTCTTCGGGTTTCGGCCCTTCGGGTTTTACTCCAAACCTACAGGTTCGGTGCCGTACCAATCAGCTTCGGATCCCGAGTTTGAACGGCTGAGATTAAATCGATCACTCTCGAGTCTCCAACTATATAAACTCCAAGAGAAAAGGGGCTTGGATTTCGAAAACAGAAGAAAAAGAGTGAATTCGAGAGGCTTCGATTTGTTTCGAATCGGGTTTGGGATTAGGGTTTTTGGATCTTCTGAATTGGGATTAGGGTTTCGGTTCCGACGATGGGGGAGGGTGAGCATCAGGAGAAGGAGCAGCAGCATCACGAGGAGTCGTTGATTGAGAAGATTACTGAGAAGATCCACGGACACGATTCGTCGTCGTCATCGTCATCGTCGGATTCGGAGGACGAGAAGAAGAGCAGTGAGTCGCCATCGTCGTTGAAATCCAAGATTTACAGGCTCTTTGGGAGAGAAAAGCCTGTACACAAGGTCCTCGGAGGTGGAAAACGTATGCGATCGTTCATTTTTCATTTTTTTGTTTTTGCCCTGATCGTATTTTATTTTCTTGATTATGCTCGCTTATGGGTTTTGCGTCATGAAAATCGGGTTCGACTTTTTTTTTTTTGGGTTTGTGTTTGCCTAAGACATAGTTCCAAACGGTAGATGTTTACTACTTTTCTTTACGAGTAAAGCTAAGAAGAGGGCGTGTCCATTTGGCTTTACGATTAGAAAATTGCAGGGTTTGAATCAGAATTTTAAACACCCAAATACTGATAATTCTGGTCGTTATGACTCTTTTGGGAAAGTGGATCTGGATCTGGTTATTTGTTGTATTGAACTCTTTGTTACTGATGGATTTGGATTAAAGGTGACCCCTTTTTTTTTGGGTTGTTAAATTAATCCATGAATGCATTTACATTGTTCTTACGTTGAGTCTTTAGCTTCTTTATTTTTTTCGTTAAATTTTATACTTGGCTTGAGAAACCAAAATTGAATATCACTAACACCTTTTTTGTAACGGTAGAAGGCGAGAAATGAGTTTTGTATGTGATTGAATGAAATGTTACAAGTTTTTTTCGAAATAAAGTTGCAGTGTTGTCTGGTTGCTAATTATTCTTTTTTATGTTTACAGCGGCCGATGTTTTCTTGTGGAGGAACAAGAAGATATCTGCAGGAGTGCTTGGAGGTGCCACTGCCATATGGGTTTTGTTCGAATTGATTGAATACCACCTGCTCACCCTTGTTTGTCACTTGTTGATACTTGCTTTGGCCTTGTTGTTTTTGTGGTCCAATGCTTCCACCTTCATCAACAAGTATGTTTATGAAATTTCATTATGCAATTTCTATTAGTTTTCAGCAAATCCCAGTCTTCGTTTGACCCCAATTTGTTCTCTTTAGGATTCCACCGCGCATCCCAGAAATACATATCCCGGAGGACCCTGTTCTTCAGGTTGCCAACGCTCTTAGGATTGAGATCAACAGAGGTCTTTCCACCCTCCGTGATATCGCATCAGGGAGGGATCTGAAGAAGTTCCTTTCTGTACGTTGTTTACTTTAATGTGCTTTGTTATTAAACCTAGTTTTACAGTTTATAGAAGGCTCAGTTTTTGTCGATTTCTCTTTATACTTCCATTGGTGATAAAGTCCTTGTCTTTGACGGTGGCCCTGTTATATTTTATTGATTGAAAAATGTTCATGAACATGATAGATTTGGGACTAACCTGATTTTCTGTTCTGATAGTTTATTTTGTGATATTTTAGGTGATTGCTGGCTTGTGGGTTCTGTCTATAGTGGGAAATTGGTTCAACTTCTTGACCTTATTCTATATAGGTAATGAAACTTATATATTACTTATCCGTACCTTGTTATCAACTCTTTACATTGTTAATTGAGCATTTTTTTGTCCATGCCGTAATGTTGCATGATTCTTTGTAATACAGCATTTGTTCTGCTTCATACTGTACCCGTATTTTATGAGAAATACGAGGACAAGGTGGATTCATTTGCTGAGAAGGCAGCTATTGAGTTCAAGAAGCAATATGCAGTGTTTGATGCAAAGGTGTTGAGTAAGATTCCCAGAGGCCCATTGAAAGATAAGAAGAAAGATTGAAGTGGTCGATGGTCGACTTGACAGACGCCAGTCTATTTGCTGACAAATATCATTGGGTAGCTATATATTTTCCTAGTGTTTGTGAAATTCTATCCATGGTTGGGTAGAACCCTTCTCTCTTCTTTTCTTTATCTAGAGTCCTTGGGTTCCAATGTGGACGGATGTTTTTGTGGGGTTTTTTCCATACTTGTTTTTAGTTGTTTTTCCTACGTATATTATTATATTACAACTTTCATGGAATTTTCTACGACTTTGGTATGAATTGCATATTAATTATATAGCACTTTGTAAATTGGGTTGTGTAATGATCTAATTATTGGTTCGGGCATGTTTCCCAATTAGAGCGATTCAAGTTCAAGGTAGCCAATTCTCGTTGCTATCATACAAATTATTAGATGAGTCTTTACATTTGGTCAAGTAGTCTGGTTCCTACGGGTGCTATTGCTATTGATCGGTAGTATCGATAATTCATGGGCCAGGCGGAGTACCCAACGTTGATTTGCTACATGGGCTCCATAGCGTTATACGTGTCTCACTCTGAGAAAGTTCGTTAGATTACCTTTTTTTTTTTAAAAAATTAAATTTTATTGTAATCCTCTTAGTGGGGATTTAATTCGTTTGATAACGACTTGTTAATTAATGACATGCACATTATTGTTGTCAAACCGTTGAATCGACGCGTTCTATTACATGGGTTAGATCTAAACTTGCAGCACAACGTTCAAAAATGATAAAGTTGTTTGTCCATTTTCCATCTTCTACCTATCTTGAAATATTATTTGTTTATTTATGTTCTCTTTAAAAAGTTTTGGTACTCGGGGACGTTTCAGGAAACTCTCAGAAAAACTCTCCAATCGACAACCAAATTTGGATTTAGAAGTGCAAAAAGCATTTATGTAACACAAAGCTGTTACTCACTTCGATTTGAATACAACACAATCCAAACAAGCGGCTTCTCGCACTTATTCCCATTTCTGGAAATATCATACATAATCTATATTCCATTGAAACAAAACCATAAAACTGACGACACAGTACCATTTCTGAGGCAAGCTCTCTATGGGAATCGATCTTTTTTGCCCAATTATTGTCGTTGGTCTCTTATATCCTTAACCTCTGCCCTGAACAAGTTTAGATCCAAGAGGGGAAAAGGTTAAACCATTCATTCAACTATTTTTCTTTTAGGCAAAACAGTGGCAGTAAATGGCAGGCAGTCTCATAGGAAATAAGTTAACTGCTGCTTCTTCCTTGACCCTCCTTCCCCATATTGGTCGTTCCACTGCTTCAACTCATTCATTATAGATCCTTCGGCTGCAAAGCTGGCGGCGACCTGCAACCCAGGAATGATTTAGTACTAAGATTTCGAGTTGGTTCAACGACTAGCTTGTTCTTAGCACTTCCAATTATTGGTTTGTCTTTCACAGTGGAAGGAAAAATAATAGAGATTTTCTCGAGTATTGAGAACCATCTTCACCACCAGCTTTAATTTTAGAAAGAAAAAACAAAATATCGAAGTGTTACCAAACAAGCAATACATGAATCCAAGAGAAAAATAAGAGAAATCAAAGGATATTATGTATAAGTTGGAGAATGTTATCTATGATATTAGAATCAAAGGATGACTCGAACATGTTATATGTATATAATTTATACTCGTGCGTAAATATCTGTATACTAGTATATACCTGATTCTTCGCTAGCCTGAAGTCCTCCATGTTTAAAGGCCTGAGGGTAATGACTCTTCCCTCTTTATCACCAACTGTTTCTGCAGTTTTTTCTGAACTAGCTACTTCCGCAGCCTGTCTCTCCTTGGAGTTGGAAGCCTCTCCCAAATTCTTTCCGTCTGCAGTTATCCGTAGTTTCTCCTACAAAAGAGTGATCGAGCTCTCATCAACACTGTATACACTCCAACATGAGTGCATGCTTTAAACAACATAAAGCTACAAGCTTGAGATGGAATCATTTACCAAATCCTTTAACCTCTCCTGTTGTATTAGCTCCCTGACAGGCCGATAAGCAGCTGTTGTGCATAAGTTCTGTTTAAGAGTAATGCCATAGTCAACCACAAGGTAATTCTTCACAAATTAACCAAATACGAAGCCAAAAAAGCCAAGTAATCCACCTACAGACCTTAAGATCGCTTCCACTATATCCTTCTGTCATAGATGCAAGATCCTTGTAGTCTAATCCTTCTTCCACTTTCTCTTTTGCCAATAGAGTTTTTAAGATCATTTCCCTGTTCTCCAATGATGGAAGCCCCACCAAAATTCTGTATACGAAAATATATAAGCGTTGTCATTGATGAAGACGACTAGAATCATCGTTCCAAACATAACAGGTAAAACAAACAAGGAACTTCATAGAATTATAAACCATATGAAATGTACTGTTACTTGAAATTAAAAATTCGTGTTCATATAGACAGTACTTTTTTCTAAAGATGTCAACTACTAACATCATATTCATATAAGAAAGTAGATGACACTTGTAGATCACCACAAAGTAGGTGACATTTGTAGATCACCACACATGCATTCATACCTTCGCTCAAAACGCCTGATAATTGCTTCATCAAGGTCAAATGGCCTGTTTGTAGCAGCAAGAACAAGAATCCTTTCACCTGGTTTTGTCAAGAGCCCGTCCCAATGAGTCATGAACTCATTCTTTATCTTTCGCATGGCTTCGTGTTCCCCAGCTCTTGATCTCTGCCCGAGCATGCTATCAACCTCATCTACAAAGATAATAGTGGGGGAAACTTTTGCTGCCAGTGTGAAGAGAGCTCGGACATTCTTCTCATCCTCACCGAACCATTTCGAGGTGATGGTAGACATGGATACATTAATGAAGCTCGCTCCTGCCTCCTTAGCAATGGCCTTTGCCATCATTGTCTTCCCAGTTCCCGGAGGCCCAAATAGTAATATTCCTCTGCAAGGCTTTAAGAGTCCTCCACTGAAGAGGTCCGGTCTTCGAAGAGGAAGCATTACTAATTCCTGAAGGGATTCTTTGATCTCATCTAAAGCACCAATATCAGCAAATGTCACCCCAATCTCACTAGCTGGTATCACCTCTGGCCTTATGCGCTTCTCAAATTCGTTGTCAGGTGGTACTTCCTGTTAACAAGACATAAGCCATTTCAATTATCAATATCAATGGTACGACAACAAGTCACGTAGAAGAAAGTTACAGATATTGCGGAAACAAGTATCTATATGATTTGCATGAAAATTATGAGCAGAAGAAAGCCAATTTTTAACTTGTGTAAATGTTTAAGTTGTGTTCTTTAACGTTTCTAATAGCTTCTCAAACAGAAAAAGCAAAAAGTTTAGAGATGTGTGTTTCTGATAAGTTTAGACAGATTATTTACAAACAACCACGATGGAGACTTACCGGAGCTTTAGCAGCTGGAATTGAATTATCAGCGCCTGTCTTAGCCACTGAAGCTGCCGGTGTCTCTCCTCCAGGTTTGTTTTCAGGAGTACTGCTTTCAGTTTTTGTTTCTGGCTTCACCCCAGCAGCCTCTTTGCTTTCTGCTTCCTGTAAGTGGAAGCAAAAATGAATAACACTCATACTTTTAACACTTTTATCTTAAGTAAACGATGTAGAAACATGAAGATTATCAAACCTTAGATGTTTCAACCTGAGCTTCCAACTTTAATAAATTTTTACCGTCAGATTTGCCTTCTTGGAATATACTCAATCCATGGGACAAGCTGTTTGACAGGAGACTCAGTAAGAACACGAGGAATATTAAAACAACAGAAAATCATTAAATGAGAAATCAAAGATCTGACTTTACCTTTTGGAAGAAATAATAAGTTTTCCATTTCTATATTCAGGATTCTTGTTATTCATCAAGTGATAAGAAATTGCTGACACCACAATCTCTTCTATATAATTACTGAGAACCATTGTGTCTTCAATGCAGATTGAGTCCAGATCATCGCAATCAAGATCGTTTGCTGAAAGTACTTCCACTATATGGTTTCTGTTATCTTTTACTTGGATCATTCTCATATCCTCCTCTAGTTTAGACTTCCAGCTGACATGATGGGATTCGTCTTCAGGTGGCCTTATCTCGATTGTGTAAGTGAAAAGAGCAGAAATCTTCTCATCAACTTCTCTGAAATCATCTTTTGGATCCACAACTTGAGAACCCAGGATCAGCACTGATCCAGAAAGTTTATTCAACATCTTCTGGAATAAATTATATATCCTCTGTGATCTGCATAAGAACTTCTCCACATCTCTAAGGTATAGCACAATGGGACTGGTTTTTGAAACCGAAACCAATACCTAAAAAGGAAATGCAATATTTTAAGTGACATTTCGAGGAATACATAGGCCCCGTTTGAAATGGAAAATCTATTTAAATGAGTGTTTGTTTCAACAACTCCAATTTTTCCATTCAAATGATCTTTTAGAATGTGTTTTTGTTTTAACAATTCAGTTTTTCCATTCAAATGGTCCATCAGAAAAATTAACCATTGGAATGGTTTTTTTTTTTGTCTTGAATGAGAATGGAGGGGGAGAGGTGCTTTTAAATGGTCCATTCTAATGCTCCCATTCTAATTATAACCCATTCCACTATTTTTTCCATTCAAATGTCTCCCATTCCAATTATAACACATTCCACAATTTCTATTCAAATACACACATTCAAATAGGCGAACAAAACGGGACCATAAACATCTGAATAAGGAACTTGGTACAAAACCACTTAAGAAAACATCAGATTATGTTGTTCACAGATGAGATTTTTGAGACAGTAAAAACATGATATTACCCTGTAGAGAGACTGAATAAAAAGCTTCTCATCAAAGGACCAGCTGCTTTCGCGCTTGAGAGGACCTAAAGAGAGAGAAACAGTAACCAAGTAAGTAACTTACATGTTCTGATGGGAAAAAATGACAACAAATACCTTCAAAGATTGAACCCTGAAATTTTTTGAAGCACAAATTTATATTTCAAACATAAGTTGATAAGAATCATATGATTGAGAGGGGGGGAAAAAAAAAGCATATATTTTTATCACCCCTGCACCATGCCGTATAAGATTTGCCAACTTAATAACTCAATGTGGATGTATGAAAAGAACCTAGTGGAAAAGAACCTGGGTTTGCATTAGACTGAGAAGCCAGGTTACTGATATTAGCTGCGGCAGAGGCATTTCTCCGAAGCTTTGAGGGAGCACTATAACCTTCTATTCCTCTGAAATTTAGTAGCACAAATATAGTTGAAACAAAATTATACAAAACGAACCATGAGGACACTAAACCAATCACTGATTTGTTGATGCATCATCATGTCTGTGATATAAGTGTTACTTGTGGAGCTTACTAGGTCCCACATACTATGTGGCAGGCAATACACTGTCACACTTGTGATAATGCAATAATCAACACTCATAAGTAATAACTTTAAAAAATCTCCAAATACCTGGATCTGATCTCAACACCGCTACTTTGCCTTCGTAGTGTACCACCTACAACATAGTTTCCCAGTCAGAAATGACAAAGTCTGAGCAATGTATACGTTTATCCTTGTAGTAACATACGTATGTATCTTCCACATAGTAAGTAAATGTGTCAATGTATCAGAATACGTATACGTACTCATCAAAGGTAGCTGATATATGCCCGTGACAATGTAAATATAGACGCAATGAATACATCTGTAAGAAGACAACACAGTTTGCAATTAGACCATACCTTTGGGTTCCTCCCTTTGTTGAAGGCCAGCAAATGACCCGAATAAGCCAGACAATCGCTCTAGCGTTGACTCCGAAGTAGACCTTTTAACAGACTACAAAACAAAATCGATCTTTAGAGGTAAATCGTTGTCTAGAAGTTGAATAGACACGAAATGTACAAGCTCCAATATCATATACTACTCTATCTCATCTAAACCAAAGAGGGGAAAAAAGATATAAAGCTTACCAATCCATTGTTGGAACTGCCATATTTGCTCTGAATCTGTAGAAGTTCCAACACTATAAATGTTAAATACTGATAGGAGAGTTAGAAATCAACAGAGAACAAAAGCTAAAAGAAAAACAAGGCAAACCTTAAGTGAAAAGTCCGTTACATCTAACAGCAACAACTTGGCTTCAAAGTAATGGGCTAAAGCCTTGGCAAGCATTTGTTGGTAAAGTTCTTCGAGATTGAGAAAAAATAAAAAATAAAAAATAAAAAATACAAATATATATTAGGAAACAAAACATAAATCTAGACTCTTAAAAAGTGAGAAATGCTAAGAACGGTCGCATCCATCTCAATTGTCTAATTTTAGTCATGGATGCGCAGGATTATGTGGTCCACAATGGGCATACAAACCGATGAACAGTCAAGATTGGACTTTTATTCTTAATCCCTCATCAAGGGAAAAATTGCTCCAAATTACCTGCAGGGCCTGAGAGCAAAATAGCTCGACTAGCAGGAGAAAGATTCCGAGTGTATTTAGAAACCTCGGCATGTTTCAGATGCACATAGGCTGCACTTGTTAGCAATACTCGCGTTTGTTCACTGTAATCAAAATCAGCAATGGAATAGAATAAGGGGCGGTGCACATCTAATCAGCCTTAGGAAACTAAGTTGAACAGAAGCATGCAGAGAGACCTACGTACGTGCATGGGAACCACCATGCATTTATATTTAGTAAAAGTATAAACTAGCCATTATAGGTTTAGTCAGTTTTTCGTAAAAACATCTTACTATATATGTAGTTTCATAAATCTTTATTTGTCGTAAAAATCCGGAGTAAAATTCCATAGCTTATACACGACTGAGTAATTGAAAAATGCATGACAGTGGAAAAGACAAAATTCAAAGAGAGTGCTAGCGTCTCTAATGCATCTCTACCTCTATTAGGGTGGGCTCTACAGTGGGTTTCACGTAATCTACCACCTCAATGAAATATGGAGATTAGTTATACGCATCTAACCAAAAACACCCCTCATTGAACAATGTTACATATGACATAACACATGACAAAAAGCAAGTATGAGAATTAGGACAATTAATTTTACATAAACAAATTTAATAGTGGGAGCATTAACGCCCCAACTTATTTCACATCTCTAAATTTTAATTTACATGAAAGATGAAAAAAAAAAAAATTGATGTCATGAATGGTTCGTACTAAAGGAGAAATTTTGGGAAGAGGTACCTTTTCTGACTTATTTATATTCATTCATTTTTTCTTCTCTAGAAATTTTAATTTCTCGTAGGAGGATATATGGAACAAACACATTACACAAAGTGAGAGGGTATCGATTTACTAGTTGACTAAATGGTTCAATGGGTCGAAAAAACTTGTAAGTAATGGTCTTTGGTTTATGAATTAATTAAGGACTGAGACCATTAGTAATTACAATATTAATATGACAAACTAGAGTAATAGAATAAAAGGGAATACACGTATCCAAAAAAAAAAAAAGAGAAATAATCCTTATTAGCCTCATTTCTCCATGACCCAGAAAGAAAACTTTATCCAAAGACAAAATGAACAGTAACCCACGTGACAAAACTAGAATATTCCTGATATAAACATGCCCACTAAATAAAATTTATTCAATATACTTTGTTATAATGCTATTGCTACTTATCCATACTCCCTTAAACAAATATTATAAAACAAATAACAACAACAACAACAACAATAATAATAATAATAGTAAAGAGATGAGATTTTGTTCTCTGTGATTCACGGAAACACAGAATCCGACTCTCGATGTATCGGAAAATGTAGAGCAATGAATTAGAGCACGTAAAAATATCTCCCATATTATATTACCAAAACTCAATAATTGAATCCATATTATAGAAAATGAAAAAAAAAGTGCAAAAACGTATATATATATTGCCGGGAAATGAAAAACAGAGGGAAAGAAGAAACAGGGGTTTTGGTAGTGTAACCTGAGGTAGTACGGAAAATCATCAAAGGTGACTTCCTTGCTTTCTCTTCCATCAACGATCAAGCGTAGCATCTCTTGCTCCATCTTATCGAGAGTGATGGCGTTGGAGGGAACACCCCCGGCCCATTTACCGACGACGCCCTGGCCCGACACAAGCCCAAGCCCAACTCCAACTCCTACTCCTACGCTCAACGCCGATAACAGATAACCTTTCTGTTCCATCTCTCTTTCTCTCTCGAGATTTTTTTTTTAACTTACTTATTTTATTTCTGAAAATTCTCTCAAAACAGAGAACCGAAAACAGAACCGGGTATGATATTTTCTTCTTACAAATTAATTTTTTTCCCAAAAAAAAAAAAGAAAATATTATCGCTACGGCGAAAAATATGATTCAGACAAAGAACCGAGAAAAAAAAAAAAAAAAAAAACTCCGATCTGTGCGGTTTCTCTCTGTTTTTTTTTGGGGGAGAGTTTTGGAAGAGAAAGGGGGTTATTTATAGGGTGAGGCAGAAGAATCGGATCTGAGAGAGCCGAAAATACGCGGCGGAGGAGAAGTTACTGGCGGCGGCGGCGGCGGAGAGAGCGGTGGCGATGGTGGAGAGCGGAGATAGTTCCCGCTTTTTAAGACCCCCTCTTCCTCTGTTTTTGTCCTTCTCCTTTTGAGTTTTTTAAAGACAAAACAATCGATCGAGAGAGAGAGAGAGATTGAATAGTATTATTATTTTCCGCCAACTTTGTTACGTGTCACGCTCTCGACGGTTATTATTTCGGTTTGACAGTTCGACGTGTCTTTTGATTTTTGGGGCAATTATTTGTCATTTTTGTTTCTTAATTTAGAAATTGGGAAAACTACATATCTAAATTAATTACAAACTTTACAATAAGCCTCTCTCTCTCTCTCTCTCTCTCTCTTTCATTTTAAGAATCTGAATATCCTATTATAAATCAAAAACCGTATAAGTTGAATTGGAATTTATATTCAACCACATATCCAAACATTATTTAGGTTCATATTCAATTGGAGGATAATATTCCTCAAAACAAAATATATATTCAGGTTCTAATAATATACCACTGAATGGGGTGGCGTAATGTTGGAGCTCAATTCTTATTTGGTAGTTGAAGGTTTAAAAGCGAGTATGTATTAAGTTCCTTGGCGCTGCATCTTACAACCTTGTAGCAGCCCCCTTCCTCCTCCCATACATGAATATCATAGCGCAAATCTAGCTAACATCATGTATCATATTAATTTTACTAAATATGAATCCCAGGAACCAAGAAAATAGCTAATATCATGTCACATTAGTTTTACAAAACATGAATATCAGGAAACACAAAAAAATGAAGTAAGGATTAATTATCTAGGGTCTTACGCTTTGTCTCTCCTGCTGGCTCCACTTCGGAGAGTAGAACCCTCGTAAAGTAAACATATGAAACAATTGTTTATAAAAATTCTAATCATTAACCATACCAAGCCATTCTTAATGACTTGAACAATGCGTCACATTCCAGAATTTTTACACAATAATTACATTAGTTTTTTGCATTGTGTGTTTCTTTAATAGAAATAATTCGCAATCATACAAAAAATTAATGGTCAATAAATAAAATTTTAGTCAAATTCGATAGTGAATAGTGCGTACTGTATATGTAATTCTTTTTTTCAAAAAAAAAATAAATGAATATGCTAGTGTAATTATTTTTGGTTAAATGAAAATAAAATGTTAAAAAGGAAAAAAAATTTCAGGGATAAAAAATCTGAAATGATGGGAAATAATCTAATTAAATAGAAATGAAAGTGTCTGTAGTGTAGTGTGAAGCACCGACATGCAAATTGGATAAGCTTGGAGTGTCGTCCTCTCTGGTAAGTGCACCTGTTGAGCTATGAGTCGTATCTGAACCGTCAACGGAGTGGGGGCCCACCCATTGGGGCCTTCCTCTGCTGACGTTGAACGGTTCAGATTCATTCCAGGATTATTGTGCATGGGGGATATACATGAAGATTTTCTGAATTGGTGGGCTACAAATTGAAGTTATAGTAATTCCATTCAATATAGTAATAGTATTTGAATTATACTCATTGTTTACTTTATCTCTTGAATTTTCAACTTACATTATAGTAATAGTTTATAACTTCCGAATTCTACAACTATTACAATAATAACTTATTTATCACAAACTGTTAGTTTTTTCAATATAAAATAGCTATGGACAAAGCGTATAATTGGGCATTATTTACTTCTATGAGTCAAAATCTCATTTTTAGCTATAATTACTAAACTATACGCTTTGTACATGACTAATTTCTGTCAAAAAATTTAACAGTTTATGAAAAAAAAATGGTCATTCTTGCAATAATTACATAAACCTTGGTAGTCTATTATATAAATTAAAAATTCAGAATCTCATTCTTGACCACAGTTACCAAATCGTATGCTTTATAATGATTTATTTATGTAAATATTTAATAATTTGTGACTAAAAGATCATTGTTGCAATAATTACATCATTCAATGACCACTGCTATATAAGTTGAAAATTCAGGAGACAAAGTGGTACAATATGTATAATTCAGGGTCTATTAATATCATTAACCCTTCTATTAATTATCTTGTAGTGGGGAGGGGTAAAATTGAAAATAGAAAAAAGCATAATTAGGATATGTATATGCAAGTTACATTATCAATGATCATGAAGACCATTTTTGTGTAAGAATAAGATCATCTAGGGATAGATGACGAAGTGGGTTGGCTCAAACGATAAGAGCACCCACTACTTAGGATTTCGGTACTAAGTTCGAGTAACACCAGAGGTAGGCGTGAAAGTCTATTATCCCTAATGGAGTGGGATGAAGATTGGGTAGTAGTAGGTATTTTCTTTTAATTTGTAATAAGTGAATGTCATTAGTTAAGCTCAACTTTTTAAAAAAAAAAAAAAAAAAAAAATCATCCAGGGATAGTGATCGTATTATGATCACGGTGGTATAACTTCCATAAATTTTCAATGTAGCGTCTAAAATATTACAATCATAAGAGACTAAAGAAATTTAGATATCAGTTTTTAATTTTATAGAACTCATAATTTGAATTTATTTGTACAAGTAAGTGCACTTCTGTTTTTCATTGATATGCAATGTGCATGTAAAAAGCAGCAACAGTTAAGTTCTGAACATTCAATATGTATATATATTTCTTTGTATTCTTTATTTATTATAAGTAGTGTGTTTGAATTCTAACACCCTCCAGACATCACAGGAGATGAATATATATATATATATATATTTTTTTTTTTTTTGGGTTCATCGACTAGATTTGGCATAAGCTAATCCAATCTAATGATATGATCAAACATTGTTTTTAGATTTCGATCCAAGTCCAATTGGGTTGGATTTTCGTTTTAAACATTAGTTAAATTAAAAATATTTGGACTTTGATCTCATAAAAATAGAATTCTGAAAATTAAAAAAAAAAATCATCGGTTTCAACATATATAATTCATACATTTGTGTTCAATAAACATGATACGTTTACGTAGTATGCAAAGTTTCAAACCAATAAAAATGTTCCAAAGCACAAAACTATATAAAAAAAATCAATTATTTTGCTTTATGCTAGCCAAAATAATATAATTTAAAATATATATTTAGATATATTTATATACGCCAGATTGTATTGGATCAGTTCGTTAAATTTTTGAAACCTAAAAACCAAAATTGATATAATAAAATAAGATTTTTAATTTTCAATTTCAATATAATTTATTATAAGTGATATTCGAATCAGTTGATTATCCAATTACATTGAATGATTAACTTACCCCTAATGTGGATGATAAATAAAACATTACTCAAAACTTAGAACACAGTTAGGGACAAAATTTTCAATACAAATGTATTGGAAAATACAATGTTTCATACCTTCATTACAAGTCATTATCACTATAATTTTTAACTGATAGTAAGTTCACAAGTCAATTTTGTTCTTGGACAATTGGACCATACAATCTCACTTCTGAGTGATTAGAAACTTGATAGTGATTAAAAATAACAGATCATATTTTAACATTCTTTTTCGAGAATATAGTGCTATTGCTAATAAATATGAAGTTTCACTAGTGGGCTTGGACTTTGGATTATGACAATGAATCTTCAAGTAGTCACAATTACAAATTCAAATAAATTATACATAGCGTGCACAAGAGCTAGTGTAGCTGAATCACTGCCAAAAGTGGCAGGCAAAGTTTTGGCTTAATTCAGCTCCCACTACAGCTGTAGGGAGTACTAGTTGCACATGACATCTATGGGTATGGACCGGAGGCCTATAATTGACAAAATTTTCAGTGCAACTAGTACTAGTAGTAGCAGTAGTAGAATGGGGATTAGTAAGGACTTAGGACATCACTTATTTATTACAAATTCTAGTCCAAATTAAAACCCATATGTACATGTCTAGGGATTCTCTGTACAAATGCAACTTGGGCTAGCTGTCCAATCACACTCATTTACCAAGCACAACCCAGCTCATTTATTCATTTTTTCATGACTTCAGAATAGGACGACGTAATGATCGAAACTAATGTACAGAGAGATTGGTACTCGTCTTTAAATTTCCTCGGAGAGTTGAGAGAGAACTAGCTTTTGATGCAGGTGCATTATGTGGAAAAAGAATGTTAATCGGCTAATGAAAAATTGAAGCCAAACACCACATTAATAGACCAGTTGAGCCCGGGCAAGGTCAATATTGGTGTTTTTAAGAAATGTAAATGAAATTTGCCAAGTGGCTTAGTCATATTGTAGGCTTATATTTTCGGGGACCGCGGTCGGCATATAACCCTGTAATTTGTTTCTTCATTGTTGTACTCTATTCTCCAGTTTGTCTAATTAGGACTGGAATACAGGCTGGGTCAGTAAACATTATCTTTGTAGTATGCAATATGAATGAAGGATAACATGATCTAATAATTTATTAGCATAGACTCCGACATAAGGNTTCTGGTCTTCGAAAGAGGGCGTGGGTTCAAATCCCACTTCTGACATTTTTACTTCATTTTTGCACTTCGAGCTATCACTTTTGTCCCTAAACTGGCCAACTTTTAATTTGTTTCATTTTGGCCCCTTTCATTAATAAAAACTTTTGTCCCTAAACTGGCCAACTTTTAATTTGTTTCATTTTGGCCCCTTTCATTAATAAAATGTTAAATATGAACAAAAAATATTTCATTTTGGCCCTTAAACTATCATATCTGTCCCATTTTGTCCCTTGAACTTCAAAACGTTAAAAATATTTCATTTTGGCCCTTAAAAAAATATTTTATTTTGGCCCTTAAACTATAATATTTGTCCCATTTTGTCCCCTGAACTTCAAAACGTTAATAATATTTCATTTTGGCCCTTAAATTATCATATATGTCCCATTTTGTCCCATGAACTTCAAAATATTCTTAAATTAGTACCCAAATTTTTAATTTGTTTCATTTTGGTTCCTCTCTTTACTAAAATGTTAAATATGGATGGAAAAAGGCACGAGCTAAGTCACATGACTGGTTGTTAAATCCCTGTTTCATATCTACTGTCATTAACATAAAACATGAAGTTGCTTATTCTTTCTATCATTGAAAATTGGTGATCATGAAATTATTCATTCTTTCTACTATTAGGAAAAAAAAAAAGCATAAAATATAAAACAAACTTAAAAATTTATCTCAACCAATATTATAAAACAAAGAAACAATATTTACATACCCCATAATTACTACACCCAATAAATCTTCTTTCTAGATTTGAACTTTTCCAACAAGCTTTTAGATCGGGGATGAGGCCATATTTATATTGCGTATTCCTTAAAGCCAGCCTACTTGAACTTCCATACCCAAAGTCTTCAAAAACTTATAGCCTCCCTTTAAGATCACCAATTTTGCCTCCAAAAGGCTGGAATTTTTGCACCAAATATTGAGGGTAAGTTACAAGGGTATTGATTAATTTAACAACCAGCATGTGACTAGCTTGTACCTTTTTCCATCCATATTTAACGTTTTAGTAAACAGAGGGGCCAAAATGAAATAAATTAAAAATTCAGGTGCCAATTTAGGGATGTTTTGAAGTTCAAGAGCAAAAATGGGATAGAAGTTATAGTTCAAGGGCCAAAATGAGATACTT
The DNA here is from genome assembly GCA_002914845.1 of Trema orientale. Lineage (NCBI taxonomy): Eukaryota > Viridiplantae > Streptophyta > Magnoliopsida > Rosales > Cannabaceae > Trema > Trema orientale. The sequence continues at coordinate 45,228 of JXTC01000029.1, read as the reverse complement.
TCTACTTATATTAAACATTTTAGTAACGAGAGGAGTCAAAATGAAATAAATTAAAAATTCGGGTGTCAATTTAGGGATATTTTGAAGTGTAGGATCAAAATAAGACTACAGTGATGGTTCAGGGGCAAAAATGGGATTAGCCCTAGTATATTTTAGCTCTTTGGAGTTTGTTTCTTTTTATTCTTCTGCCCTTTTACTTCCACAAGTTTGTGTTTTATGTTATTAACTTAATTACAATTAATTCGGTTGCTTTATCTGCCCGCAATGTGCACTCATGGTCACACTCACAAGCCATTACATCTTTTTTTTTTTTCCTTCGGTTCGTTCTAAGTTGAAAAAAATATCAAATATATGACAAAGTCGAGCACTCCTTTACTTACAATCACATTCCATGCTCTTGTGGATATTAGTCTTTTTTTTTTCTTTTTTTTTTTTTTGTTTTTTGTTGTTTTTTTTTTTTTTTTTTCAATTCAGACTTGAATAATCTTCTCCATTGTTCTATAAAAAGAATTTTGAGGGGACATAAAAAGAAATATATCCGAGGGCTTATCGAACTACAAGAACTCCAACATAAAATAATCATTTACAAGCGTTTTCTTTTCTTTTTCTCTTTCTCACATGCAACTTTTTCATCAAAGAAGATGAAATATGCAAACTCATTTCTCCGGAATACTGAGTTTCTTCATCAACCTTTGGTGCACCGATGCTTGCATTCAGTCAGTGGAGTTATACTGCATCCTTTGGACGTTAATGGATCAACATTATTGAGATAGCTCAAGCAGCCACCCTTAAAGAGGGGCTCATAACACTTGGAGAAAGAGCAGTTTGAGCCACAAATTTGACCTGAATATATGCTTTTTCGAAAATGGGCTTTGTCGATCACCGAACTACCAAGCGAGTAACTTATGCAGGAGCTTACTTCATTAAGTCTAGAAACACAAAGCTGTTCCAAAGGCTATGCAATAGCATTGATGGCAAAAGATTCCTTGACCGTGCGAAAACGGCACCCATCACCACCCCAAGAAAAATAAGTGGAAGCATCTTCTGTACGTTGAAATGAGCCAAAGCAAAGACGATCGAACTCACCAGAATTGCACACCACACTGGCATGTACTTGGTTAAAGAAGGGAGAAGAAAGCCCCTAAAGACTATCTCCTCCCATACAGGAGCACAAACTGAGACTACTATTGCATACAATGCCATTGCTACTCGATCGCATGCCAATACCGACTGCTCAACACTTGATAGAGTGACAGGCGTGGAAGGCAAAAGTGGTAAGAGTTTAAGATTGAACTGCGAGAGCCCGTTCACAAGGGGAAACATTAGGCAACCGAGAGCAACATCAATGTACCAGTTCCCTTTGAAGCTAAATCTAAACCAATCTGGGGGAAGGGGACGGAACCGAGATAAGCACCGATGAAGAATCATAATTCCAGCAAGACCTTCAGTTACATCAGTCAACAGGCTAAAAAAGGCTTGTCCTCGAAGTGTTAGTGATTCCCTACTGAGACCTGCCATGTGGGTTGCTATCGGAACCACCGAAGAACCTATAAAACAGAATGCAGCAACCCAAAGAAGCATAACCTGCATGAACAGTTAATGGTTTCATAACATGCATTATCTTCAAATAAAAAAATTTTGATATCCGTTATCATAAGCTTTATTTGAGTGGTTTAAACTAGGACAGAATATTTTGATATAAATATAAGCTGCTGAAACAGTTTGATAACCAAAGGTCACTGATATCCTTTATATATTTCTAAAAATTTGATTCTTTAATTTGCAGACGGTTAGCAAAGATTCACCGGATATAATTAAAGGTAGAAAATTCTTACCTGCATTATGGTCTCCGCTGTCCAAGGAACAGTCCACCGGCTCTCAATTGCCTTGATAACTGAATTTGCAAGCTAAATTGCAATAATGCCAGTCAGTGAACACGTTAAAAAATGATGACAACTCTTTTTGTGTGCATGCTGTGTGTGTGTGGCTGGCTTATAACCAACAGCATCTAAATTAGTATTTATCGCGTACTCAAATCGACTTTATTGTCTTGACTAGTAACTATTCTGCCATTTTCAGAGTTAGAAGGTAGTAAAATCACATTTAGCACTTGTTACTCTTATTGAATGTATGTATCAACCCCATAAACTGACTAGTTCACACTATTATTTTAAGATATTGAAAGAAGTGGGGAAACAATTATCATGGTTTGCAAATCAACAGGTAAAAAAGGATTAAAACATTAACTGAAAGTCCTCACAGCATGTTATTTATCACCAAACTCAACATAAGGGAATGCCAACCTGCTTAGCACAGGTTTACAACAGTAAAAAATTACCACATAAATGGTTTTCAGAAGCATTTGATGTGGACACTTCGAGGTGAGGCGCTGAAAGTTAGATCTGAAACTTACGTTTCAGGACATTTACCCAGTAATTGGGCTGATTAAACAAATTCGAGCATAATTTTTTTGGGCTTTCTAACAGCTGCTTTTCTCTTTAAAGCTTTTTAGTATTTTTGGGCCTTCTAATGTTAGAACAAATATAATTGGACTTAAATAACTAGACCAAACTTTCCAACCATAGAAAGTAGAAAACATTCCACCACTAAATTTGTACAAGTTGCAGCAGCCCTCTTCAGCACAAAAAGTCCACGGGCCTCTTTATGAGATTGAGAATGAAGACATAATTGACCTTTGTGTTATCAAATTGTATCTAGACTACTAAGTTCTACTCCTGTGCTATTAGTATTTATGGTTTTGATGACTTTAGTTTGAGATTTGATGAATTATTGCCACTGATTTTCACGGATGTTATGACTTTGTTGTGCAATTATGTGTCTTTCTATGAACTAAAATCTCAAGTTCTTATTAAGACTTTTATTCACGATTTCCCTCTTTCTTAGCACTTTCTATGATTTTTTAATTTTTTTTCATTAATGATGAGGCTTACGCCTCAGTCAGCCTCAAAGCTTGCGCCTCACCAAGCTAAAGCGAAATGCTTCCATTGCCAAATTAGCTTTTTAAACCTTGACATATGAAGCTCAACAACTATTCAAACATCAAACTCTAACTTATGTTGAAATTTCAAGCATTGATTTTGCCTAGCAGATATCATAATAACTGATTAGCATGGTCCTTAACCAAACTAATTGTAAGGAGGTTTCAATTATACAATCTTCAAACATAAATCTACCACACATGCAATGTAAAGGACTAAAAGGCATTCCTTGAATTGATCAAACTAACAATGAGAATCCCACTCGCATTCCCATTACAAAGAATCTCATGACATAGAAATAAAAGATAAATAGAATGTCATATAAGACTAAAATAAGTAATCAAACATTTAGACTTATTAAAAAACCCCAGTTTTACCTCTCGAAGACTTGATGGCAAGCTTTTTTTGACTGAACTTGAATTATGTATTTGAGACTTCACGACTTCCTCAGGCACATAGTGTTCTTTATATTCAGACTTCTGTGTTTCAGATTTAATGATTTCCTCAGGCGCAGAGTGTTCAATGTATTCAGGTTTCTGGGGTTCTGATGAAAAATCCTCACGTCTAAAACACGAAATTCTTTTCCACTCCTGCAGAGCAAGCCAATAAATACATATATATATATATATATATATACACTCTGAAGGATACTCTCCAATTTTTCTTTAAGGGCAGAACATATATATATTTAGGATAAAGAATTTCAATTTTCGGGCATGTTTACTAATTCGAAATGAAAAAAGAGAAAAACTGAAAAAAAAAAAAANTTTCTAAATGTGTAACTAATCACATGAACAAATAGAAAAGCCAAACACTTCCTTTATGTCCATTCATATTACAGTCCATTACAGATTAGTAAACACAGCCTTAACGATAATACTAAAAAAATTTGAAACTTCATTTATTTCTTCTGTTTAATGGAATTAGCTAAAAATACATTACTAACCAATCCACAAGTCCACCGGCAAAAGAATTAACCAGATTGACCATTCAGGGTTGGTTTGTTTTGTTTGGGTAAATGAGAATCAAGTCCTATAATTTGTACAATTATAATCTTATCATCAAAATTTACACAAGCCTCAAAATGGAGCTAGACTCTACTAAGACCTTAAATTATCCCCAAAAATTTACAATATTAAATAATAAAATCAACATACAAAATAAGCAGAAAGAGAATAAAATTGATATAATAACGGGTTCTATATTAGCTTCACCTTTTTAAGAGGTCTGGAATGGGGTTCAGAGATCCGAAAGCTCCGGGTAATAGGAAATCTCTCTCTGGGTCGATTAGAAACCCTAGTAATTGGGGTCGAGGGAGGAAGAAAGGGGCGTCGGAGAAGAGCCTGAGAGCAAGACGAGCTCAACATTCTGGGCGACTCAGAATCCGATTCTGGAAGCTTCCTCCTCTCCGAGTACTCTTCGCATCAGAGAGGTCGTACTTCGTATACGGCGGCTCACACAGAGAGCGTTCCGCCTTCGTCAAGTTTTGACGGCTGAGTCAAGCAACTCTCTCCAGAGAGAGAGATGGAGAGAGAGAGAGAGAGAGAGTTGTTTGGGTAGTGAGAAAATATCATGGACTTTTCTGGGAAATGAAATTCTTGGTGGCTGAATTATAATTCTGGCTGAGAAAATATTAAATTGGGTGTGTTTGGATTCTTGGATATATCGGGTTATTTTATTTGTTTATTTATTTATTTTTTATTATTGTTATTTTTAACTTGGTCAGGTAATTGGGCAATGAATGAGCAATATGAGACACAGATATTTTCTCCTCTATAAGTGAGGTGTATACTAGGTCGTCATTGGGATGTAATTATTTGACAATGGGATTTGAAGCTCGAAAATTGCATTTCGTCTGTGTTCGGGGAACTCTTTTTTTTTTACTTTAAATTTTTTTAAAATGAATTTCTCTTTGCCTCACCATAATTTTAGCTCTTGATTCAGGGCAGCTTAACCGGATGGATTTCCAAACACGTAATCAAGGAAATAAAACGAAACCTGACAAAAAATTACCCCAAAAAAAAAAAAAAGATGTTGTAACATCTTTTATCTAGTTTCATGGATAGAAATTTTTATATAATATAGAATATAACAACTTGGGCCTTTTCTTTCTATCCAGTTTCAGAATTTTCTTTGGTTTGCTTAGTTGTAGGAGATTCCCGATTAAATCTATAATCTTAGTTTCGGCATGTCTCCTAGTTTTATTCACTGTCAGGATAGTAACAATTCAACATTATGGAGAACGAAATTAACATAATATATTTAGGATTGATTTTTTGGAGGCTGCTTTTAATTTCAAAAAGCGGTTAGAAAAAAAAATAATAAGAGAGGGAGCAGCATTTGGTTAGTTTCTGTTTTTGGTCACAGATTTGAAGTTAATTTATGTTTTTGGTCATAGATTTGAAAAATAACTATCTAATCGTTATGTCATATAGAATTTGATAAGTAGAGTAATAATTACCTTTTAAAGTTGCCATAATACAAATTACCTAAAATATCACAATTTAGAGTTCACTAAATACTTAAATGCTACTTTTAAACAATATCAGAATCTCTTTTTTTTCTCACAATTTTTTCTTGCTCACAGCATAGCGTTATAGTAGGCCTACAACACAGCAATACCAAACTCACCTATGTTTAACATGGTAAGAAAACATAGATCCAATGTTAATGGCATTAAGAATAGGGTTTTTGGCATGATCAGTCTCTGAATTTTTCGATGATTTGCAATGTATCCCCTGAGCTTTTTTTTGGCAATTAAGACCGTGAATTTAGGATTTTTGGCATGATTAGCCCCTGAATTTTTCGTTGATTTGCAATGTATCTCCTGAACTTCTTTTTTTTGGCAATTAGGACCCTGAATTTATGATTTTTGACATAATTAGTCCCTGAATTTTTCACTGATTTGCAATATATCTCCTGAGTTATGTGCAAATTTTTTAAGAGCATAATTATTATCTCACTCGGTTTAGAGACAAAAATAACAAGGGCGCGTCTACAGTATGGGCGCCCCTACGTAGGGCCCTGTCTATTCACCGTTGGATGGGAATCTGTATATGAATAGATTCTCCACAGATTCCCGTTATTCCCCACAGATTCCCATCCAACGATAATTAAGGCATGACCCTACGTAGGGACGCCCCTACCGTAGCCATCCCCAAATAACAAATGGGAGTTTAGAGGAGAAAAAATAGCTTTGAAATTCAAATTTTTAAACAATTAAAAAATAAATTGCAAATCAACGGAAAATTCAGGGGTTAATCCAAAAACCCTAAATTCAGGGTCCTAATTGCCAAAAAAAAAATTCAGAGAATACATTGCAAAAAATTCTAAATTCAGGGTCCTAATTGCCAAAATAAAAAGTTCAGGAGATACACTGCAAATCATCGATAAATTCAGGGACTAATCATGCCAAAGATCCTTAAGAATACATATAAAAATTTCCAAAGCATATTATATGACCTTATTCTGGTATTCAACAATTTAAACCTAGTCACAGATCCAGAAAATGAGGTCAAATAGAACTTTAAAAAAAAAAATAGAGCAGCTCTATCAGATTCTCTTGAAAATTTCACCCAAATGGCAATGAGGTTAGACATATGGCTTTTTTATTACGTCAATAACTTCCATCATTACACTCTACAAAAATATAAACAAGTTGCTCCCTTCATACAAATCCAAAGACAAAGGACAAAACTTCATTTCCAAGCGGTAATCACACCTAAATTTGAGATTATATGACAACCAAATATTCCCGGAACAAAATAAGGACGTGACCTTAAAGTCATGGGATCCTTTAAAGTACCTTGAATTGATACACTTGAAATGATTGGTGGACTCGAGCACAGTGGAGTACTGGCAATACAAATCTGAAACTGTTCATTCAAGTTTTGCTCCTCTGATGCAATTCTAAAGAAACTGGAACTACTTAGAGAGGCTTGCACTAAAAGTCAGACACAGTAGTTCATACCCACCTCAATTAAACAAATATGAGGAATATTCAAGGCCACAGCTGGGGATCGGCAGTTCTTTCTCAGGAGAGAGTAGGCTATGTTAATAGCAAACTGGTGTAAAAATGATGAATTTGATCTTGCCTTTATACGTGAGTGGCCTATCACATATGTTACCCCAGCACACTTAGCTTCGACAAGTTCCAAAAGTTCTTCCTTGACAAGAGGATCTTTGTATTTGGTATCCAGCAACTCGAATCGAACCCGCCTCCTAAAGGTGAGTTGGGGTGAATATTCTTGCTCATAACTAGCCTGCAAATTCTGTAGCGTAGGTGACTTGTAGCCACTTACGATTACCGATGCATTCGAACTGCTGCTTCCTCCAGGGCCAAACGAATCTGACATCACTAATCTCGTACCAAACTTTTCAGATGTCCTCACAACTGCCATTCGGCCATCCACGGGGCCATCAACTGCTCCTGTACCTTCTGCTTCCATTTGGATGAACTCCGCTATGCTCATCACTAGATCAGTTTCAAAGTCTTCTCCATTTTTAATTATATCTTTATAACCATTCCGAATAATGCAGCGGTACAGCCTGTAGGATTTGGGACCAATCCGGCCAATGAGATACCTTTCTTTATGGGGTACATGAGAAACAGGAACAGTTTTAACACAGACGAATACAACCACTTGGTAAAATGCTGGTAAAGTGGTCAAGAAGTGAGTAAATGTTGCTGGGACTCCAGTAGCTAATTCTGTGTAGATGAGACCAATTCCAGGAACTCTAATGATCCCAAGACTAGGACCTAATGTGAGGATCCACCTCATGGAAAGCTTGTTATGCAGGTCTTGTGAATATTTCTTCCACGAACCATAATGCCATGCATACATAATTACCAAGAAGATTACAGAGAACATTAGAGGAAACCATCCACCTTTAGGGATTCTCATACAAGAAGATGAGAAGTAAATGATCTCAACTGATCCAAATAGCATGCTGAATAAAAGGGCAAGCATGGCAGACTTCTGCCACACGAGGTTGATGACGAGTGATGTCAACCATGTTGTCACAATTGTCATAGTCATGTATGCAATGCCTGAATCAAGAAGCAAATTAGAACTTAATAAAAGATAAGGAATGGAAAATTTATTTAAAGATGTGAGTACAGGTCTCTTGCCCTGTGACGTAGACGTGGAATACAATATATTAGGAAATAATATTAGTATTATTATTTAGGATTATTTAGATTTATTATTAGGTGTTATTTAATTTTGGGTAATTAGTTTTAAGTTTCCTATTTCTATTAGTTTCTAGAATGTGTTTACTTTCTTAGTTCAGTCCAATTGCCTATCTAAATAGGCTTAGCTATGTAATTGTTTTTTAGACTGTGAATGAATGGATGAATATTGAATCATTACTATTCTCTCCCTCTTGATTGTTCTGATTCTCTCTTGAATTCTTGTCTTGTTCTATTGTTTTTCTACCAATTCATCTATTTCTGTCTAAATTCTATCACCTTTTGCTCTTCTATCTATTCTCTTTCTAAATTCTCATCTTATCTTACATCACCCAGTCAGCAAAATCACCATATGTAAGTTTCTAGACATTTTGGATGGGAAGAAGGTACCGATTGTTTCAATGATTTCATTATGGGTCTTAAGTCTCTTGTGTCTACACATGCTGCCATTACCTAATGACGCCACATCATGCATCTGCAGCTATGTAACTCAACACAACAAATGTCATAAGATATTTGGCAAATAACTTGGTCAATGCACAAAAAGTAGGCAAAACATGCTCATTGGTTGAATTAGAAAGTGCTATCAAATATGCAAACCCCCGTGAATAATAGATATAAACACTTAATTACAAATCACAGATTACTCTAAAAAGATGACCTACCATAGGCATTTCCTATATGATTTGTGTCTCGAAAACCCATTGTGACAGATAGACTGAGAACCATAAGGATCCAGTTTATCTCTGGAATATATATCTGACCAGGAAGCCATCTCCTAGTGTGTACCATCTTCACACGAGGGAAACATCCAAATGCGTGGCACTCTTTTATAATAAAAAATGTGGTGGAGATAACGGCCTGACTAGCAACAATTGCAGCCAAAGTTGCCACAACAAGAACTGGCCAAAAGAAGGGATCTACAAACACGGCAAGAACATTCTGTAAACAAAATAATAAATAGGTAAATAGTGAATACATCTTAAATAATTGTAATAAACAACAAAACATAGAATATGTTCTTGCTCCATGATCACTAGGACAGAAAACTGAAAGGTAAGACATTGCCAAATTGCCAATCTCTCTCTGTCTTACTTATGTTTAAGTTGACACAAAAGAGAAGAGAATGATCAATCAGGAATCACTTAACAAAAGGAATCATAAGATTAAAAAAAAAAAAATTCGGTACTTCGCATTCACCAAGTACTTAAAATCCATACAAATTGCAAAAGTCTAAGAACATCCATTATATTTAACGTATATGTATGCTTACCAGGAACAGAAGCATAAAAGCTCATAGGCACTGCAGATAAGTTCTTGGAAAGAAATGCAGCTTGCCCCATGTATTGAAGTACCAGACAAGGATAAATAACACAAGAAAATGCAACCTGCAAATACCAACAAGCTTTAATCATTGCAGTTTGCAACATAACAGAAGGGAAAAAAAAAAATGGCCCAGGAAAGTATTGAGGTAAAGAGACACAGCTAGATAAGAAATTCAAGTGTAGGCTTCACTTTTATTTATTAATGAGAATAATCTAAATAGAAACAGGTCAAGTGCAGATCAAGCCAGTCATGATACTTCCAGAAGTATATAATCTAATTTAGGACACCCAATTTCCCCCTTATTCTTTTAGAAATAGAAGGGGAAAATGACAACATATAACGATTTGTAAGCCCATTAGTTGGTTTGCTATCAAGGGTAAGCCACAGAGTAATAGAATGGGATGGGAATATACAACAAGAGAAGCAAAATATAAGGATTTCTCCTCTTTGTGATGGTAAAAGTATGTCAAAGTAAACTTGCATACGATGTCTCTTGACAGGGTACAACTTTTTTAAGGAAGGACCACTCTCAAAACCGGCGATCTAGCCCCCAAAATAAAAGGACACAAAAATGGAAGCTAAAAGACATGATGGACAAATCATGTTATAGTTTATGTTTCAATGTCAACCTTGATAGGTTGCCCTGATTTAGATGAACGGCATCTTATTTTTTTTTTTTTTAATTTTTTTAATTAATGCAGCATCTAGAAGTCAAAAACTCAAGTTAATCTTAAATCACAACTAATTCAGGTTGACTTTCTGAATTGCCAACATTTTTATACTGTGGTTGAACCAAACCTCAAAAGTTCAAAATGTGACAATATTAGCCAAAAAGAGAGAGAGAAGGCATAACTGGCTATGTTCTTTCCTCATAGCTTCATCAAATTTCATCCATATAATTAGAAAATAGTGAAAGTTCAGTTTTTCAACCACTGACTATGCATACCCTGATTGACGTTGCAGAGAAGTGCCCAAGATCTGTAAACATAGCTTCACTTCCTGCAGATGACAAGAAAAGGTGACATGAATTGGATTTTCTCTTGTTTGGATTCTAATAAAAAGGCAGGGATTTTACGGAAAGTGGGAGTCATATTCAATGTAATTTTAAAGTATTTATAATTTTCACAAATAGATTGGAAAAGATAAAAGTTACAAAAGAAAATTTTATGAAATTTTAGAAAAATATTTCCTTCTCCTTTTCCTAGGCCCTTTCCTTCACAAGTTTTTTCCAAGGAAAAAAACAGGTTCCAAACAAAGTCTAAGAAAGCAACATGAAAAAAATAAGAACAAAATTCCGAATTTCATATTTACCAGAAATACATAAAAGTATTCCTCCAAGAGAGATCCAACCATCTTTTCCCGTAACCTTAAAAAATTTGTAAATATAATATGGTGAAAGAGCCTGATATACTCCTGGATTCCACCTTAAAATATTGTAGATTCCAACGGCAGTGATGGACAGCAACCACATGATTACAACTGGAGTAAACATGAATGCCACCTTGTGAAAGCCTCGGTGTTGCAAGACAAAAAGGAATATTAACAGAATGCAGGCAATAAGGACCATTGTATCTGCAATATTAAAAGATGTCAGTAATTTGAAAGCATTCAAGACGCAGAACAATGCTTCTACAATTAAGGGAGGGAAGAGACAATTCTCCAAATTCCATCCCTCTTTACAATTTTCTACCTGGGTTCTATGGAAGACAAGATTCATCCTAACTCATATCTACTTCTGCCACCGTTACTGAGTCTTAGTAATAATCTAATAGTGGGGCTAGCATTCTCTTTCATCATGAAACAAAGCATTACAGTTGCAAATTAAGCATATGGGACTTAGTGTTCGTCAAGATTATGGCTCTCATAACATCCTTTGGAATTCAGAATAACTTTTTTATTTTATTTAATTCTGAATATAAGTTAAGTACTAACAGTGAAACTTTTTTTGGGAAGGAAACTAATAATTCCACATTCTCATTAAACAGGACCGGCAGTGAAAGCGAAGAAAAACAGAGACTCTACGTGCATAGACATGTATATCGTTAACAACTACGAAGTAAAACTCACCATTATCTACATCCTTTGCTCGAAATTTCAGCCCTTCGATAGAAGATAAAACTGCAACAAACCAATGCATAAAATCAATCAATAATAATCTCCTCAAGAATATTCTTTCAACAGTTTGAGAGCTAAAGAAAGTTCCTTTACCTGAAATTGCAGGTGCAACGACACCAATACTGATCACCATAGAAGCTCCAAACAAAACTAGAAGAAGTAAACTGGTTTTTGTTTTTTTATGCCTCTCAATAAATCTTCTTAACAAAGAGGGAGACAGATTTCTGTTTGAGTAGCCTGGGTAATTATACGTAGAAAGCTCCTCGTCAGCAGCTTGATTATTCGGTAGCATACAGAATTTTGCTCTTCTGCAAAGGTGTGAGTACAATGCAACAATCCCTCCTGCAAGACAACGATATGATCATAAAAGGAAAAATATTACCAATATGAATGAAGCTATGAGGTTATGGCGTCAAAAGGAAGAATTATCAGATCTTACCTTCGCCATTATCATCTGCACTCAACACGAAAACAGCGTACTTGAACAATGAAAGAAGGGTAAGAGTCCAAAATATCATAGAAAATGCCCCAAATACTGCATCTTCAGTTTGGTAATGGCGCAACCTTCCAGAAAATGTACTTTGAAAAACATAAAGTGGGGAAATGCTCAAGTCGCCAAAAACCAAGCCCAAACTCTGATACACCAAGACAAGAACTTTACATCGATCTTTTCTTTCAACCTATTTGAACAAACGAATATCGTGTGCATGAATGTCAAGATCTCAAATTATATAACAAAAATTATTGAGGAAAAAAAAATGCAAGTTCCATGCTAATGGATCAATTAATTTTCGTAACACATTCGACGCCATGATTTAGGAATCACTTAAACAAGAAATTTGAAGTCGGGGGAAAAAAAAAAAAAAAAGAAATAAAAGGGGCACACACATTTTAATGTCTTTTGGTTGATATCACAAAAGCAACCACATTAACCGTCAATTAATGATTTTAAACCAACTACTCTTGCAAATCATATACTAAATCTCCAATTAAAACCTCAATTTCACAAACAATTATTCAATAATTTACTCTAAACCCCCAAATCAACCTAGTTCTTCCCTAGATTCTTCACATTTCATAATAAACACTCTACCAGAGTATCACCAAATCGCTAATGAAAAATGACAAATTCAATCACCATCCTCAATAATTCTCCACCTACGACTTTATTTTTAGCTAGAATGAAACCAATCATGCATTAATTCGTACACAAATAAGAATCAATTCACAAGCGCGATCAAAGAAGTGACAAAAATAGAGACTAAACAGAAAGCATTTGGTTTTTAAAATCATTTCTGTGATCATTTTCCCGAGAAACAAACGGAAAAATTGATGATTTACCATAACTGGTTGTGATCGAGCTGCTCCAGCCTTCGCTCTACTCTTCAAGCTATCGAAGAGAGAAATTATAATAATATAAATTAAAAATAAAAACAAATTATAATATACTCGGAAAAAGAATAATTGGGTACGTATAATATCGTGTAGAGAGTCGTACCGTAAGGTGGTGGATTTTTCTTTTCTTTTTATTTTTTATTTTTTGAAAAATTTGGAAAAAAAAAAGGAAAAAAGAATAATAAATTGGGGTAGTACTTAGTAGGATGAATGGAATGGAAGGCGGTGAAAATGAATCCGTTGAGCCTTGCTCAGAGAGTACAGCAGAACCTGTAACGAACAGATCCAAAATGTCTCGGGTCTTCTTTCCTAGTTTTGGTCGAACCTTCTTTGTCTTTTATTTTATCCAAGAAATTGCGGCAAAAGTCTTTTTTCCGTTTTTATTTTCAGTCGAAATTTATGCTTTACATATTTTTTTTTGTTTTTCTTTTTTCTAACGGTGGTAATATTTTCTGTTCAAACTGTCAAAATTTTCCGTTAAATGTCACCTAAGGGACACGTTTCGTCCTCTGAAATTAATTGTAATTTTAAAAATATAAAAAAATGAATAAAAATTTGAAAAATAAAATATAAATTCAAAAAAAAAAATTGGACAATTTTTTGCTGCTACTTTCAGTATCTGACGCGTGTATATTAAATTTTTACAGATATCTCAATTACAAAGTTGCCATTAGAAAAATAATATCATATAAACTAATGAATGGGACTGACCTCTATCACTATTTTCTTCTTCTTCCCCTTGAATCTTGCCCTTTTGGTTGCTATTCTCAAGAATCCATGACCATCAACCATCAAGAACTACCTCAAAGCTCAAACTCAAGAACAAAGTTACGAGACTCTGCAATCTTATTCAAGAGTCATAAGTCATGGCCCCAGTCGAGAGATTTTAAATTACCACCATTTCCTATGACTCAATAACCTACCACTCAAAAAAATTTTAATTTATTATTTAATTTAAAAAATATAATGAAAGTTGAAGATATACCAATGGGTGGACAATAAGTGTGGGTATGTTGGAGATGGCATTGTGCTTGCTAATGAAGATAACTTCATATACCACTTCGCATGTGGTATCTTCCTACGGCTTCTTCAAATGATCCTCTCAGATTGTTGCAATGTTGAAGCAAGCTTATTCCTTGATTTGCAAGGCTCTTCATAATTTTCTTAATTTTATCGTGAATTGAAAAAAAAAAAAAAAAACCCAAAAATGAAATCAAAATGGGAGAGTATCAATGCTTCAATCGCTCTTCCTATGTTGGCAGATGGCCACGGTTTTTTTTTAAGAGTTATATTTTCAGGCTCTGAATCTCCCAATGAAGGAGGAGATGTGTTCTTGATGTTATCGAGTTTAGAAGGAAAAAAAAATCGAATATAGATTATTATTGTTTTTCCGATCTTGATTTTTTCTTGATCTTGATTTGGATTTTTCTTGATCTTGATTCTTGATCGTGATTGAAGTGATGAGTTTTTCTAGTTTTCGACTTAAAAAAAAAAAAGAAATGAGGAAAGAGATTGAATCCTTCTCAGAATTTAGCCATTGTTTCATATAAAGCTCTGATGGGAATTGTGGATCTGGTGTTGAATTAGGCTGACGTAGATTTTTGGTTTTTTAATTTTTTTTAACAACAATTTTCTTTTTTTTTTCCCCTTAAATTTATATAGATATCATCTATATATTATAATTTTTGTTTATTTTTTTAAACTTAATTCTTTTTTTTTTGAATTTATTTGAATTTTTTAAACTTATTTTTCTTTTTTTTTTGAATTTATTTTTCATTTTTCAAATTATTATTCATTTTTTTATGTTTTTAAAATTACAATTACCTTCATATGGCGACACGTGTCCCTGAGGCAACATTTAACGGACAAATTTGACTGTTACAACAAAATTTGGACAGAATATACTATTGCCGTCAGGAAAAAAGATTGAGCATATAAGTGTAAATTTCGACTAAAAAATGAGACTTTCGCCGCAATTTCTTTTATTTTATTATTATATATTCTTCTTATTTGTATTTACCTCCTGTTAAGTTTACCAACCACTATTTTGCCTCTTTTTCAGTCGTTCATTACAAGTTTACAACACATGATGTTTGTCAAAAACAAGTTGTTTGCTATTTAATAATTAGATAATGTCAGATATCTCAATTAGTTTACTAAAATTTTTATACAACACATATAATAAATGAGTTATTATTATTTAATTAGAGTATTAAAACTTACTATAAATAAATTTAATATTTATGGTCGTTTATCTTTAATTTTCTTTTTTAAGAAAAGCATATTGTTTGTTCTCTAAAGATTCTTTTTTTTTCTTTTTTTTTTTTAAGGGCTCTAAAGATTCTTATTATTCACTTCAAGATTAATCATTATTATAGTACTTGAGAAATAACTCGAATTATATTTTGGTCCCTGATTTTTAAAATATTCCAAACTTAGTTTCTAAATTTTTTTCCCCCTCAATTTGGTCTTTGAACCTTCAAAATGTCATATTTTTTCTATCCTGAATTATGGCCTTTTTTTTTTTTCTTTTAAAGTCAATATTGCTTCATAGTCATGGACAATCCTCTTATATACTAGGGATTAAAAAAAAAAGCACACAAAAAAGTTTACAGTAGCATAATATAATTTTTGAACATTCAATGGTCTAACTAAAAAATAAAAACACAAAAAAAAAAAAGAAGTTTACAGTAGCATAATGTAATTTTTGAACATTCAATGGTCTAGCTAAAAAAAAAAATATGGACATTTTGAAGTCATAGACCAAGACATCTTTGAGTTATTTTGAAGGAAGTAAAAATAGTATTAACGCTTTAATTCAATATGTTGGTATAAGTTTTAAGTTTGGGTTAATCCCACTTTTAATCCTCAACGAACAACCGAAGGCCTAGTTCATGACTTTCAAAATTTTCCAGATTTAATCCATGAATTCTCCTCCCTCGCAGCTAGCAACTCCTTTCTCTCTCCTGTGTATGATTCTATGTATTTCTTTCGCGTTCAATTACACTGAACTATGTATTTCTTTTGTCTCTTTTAGTCCCTTGTTTATAACATAATTGTTAAAACTGAGACAAGGACATAGTTCTCGTAATAGACCTAGGATATGCTACAAGTCATGAACCCAAATGGATTTGAATAACCATTAAGTTGCGTAGTTCTATTGATGGAGTTTTTTTTTTTTTTGATTTTGAAAGGCTATTGATGGAGGTTTTGTTTATATAGAAAATGACCATATCTGATCGAAGAATAAATAAATTACAACAAGGTTTAATAGTGATTTATCCTTAGGAAAAGCTTTACATTCACTCCTATTTTATTTTTTCACTCACTACGATTCTTTCACTATGAAGGTGGTTACCAGAAAAATTGTTAGGGAAATTGACATAGGTAATTCATATTTATGGCAAATTGATTTTTTTAATTCATTTTTTCAGAATGACATTTATACTACTCCATACAGAACAAAAAGTCTAAAATATCCCTGGTATGAATACCCTTTAATTAGGTCACTCCATCACTTCCAAACCCATCGATTCTCTGTTTTTTTCTTTTTTTTTTTGGATCTAGAAGCCAAGCTTCGGCCACAGCTGACCCATAGGGTTTGGTGTGGTCTAAGGTAGAGGAGGCCTCATTTGGGGTTCTCTCATCTGTTAGAGTCAAATATGCGTGCCATAAATATTTTTTCTTTTGCCAAAATTTATTGCATCAGTCAAGGATTGTTGGAGCAAAGAAAATGAAAAGGACAAAGAGAGCCTACGGATGAAGAAAAAGGGAATGGGACAAGAAGAGCCCACGGAAGAAGAAAAGAGAATGATGATGGCAAAGTCAATTCTCATGGGCTGCCTAACAACCGCGTATAGAGGAGCTTTGGCTCTATAAATACTTCAAAAATGATCCAGTAGAGAAAAAAAAAAAAAGAGTTTGGGATCAAAGAAAAATATCCCAAAAGTGAGTAAATACACCACATTAAAGTGAGAGTAAAATAGAGGTATTTTATTCTATGAGTTAGAGAGTATAATCTCTCTTGGGTGTATTTGGGTTTTGGATTGTGAGTTGTGAGTATTATAAACACAGTATAAATTTTCTCCTTATAGTAAAAGATTTGCAGTAGTCCCGTGGACGTAACCAGATTGATGAACCACGTAAATTGTGTGCCTTCTTATTTCGCTTTATTTATCGTTTTTGTAATTTTGCGTGCCTACTAGGAAGATTATTTCTTTAACAACTGGTATCAGAGCAAGCGTACCAGGTTGAGTACTGTTGATAACTCTATAAAAATAGAGTTATTTATGTTCTTTTTCTTAAATATTTTGTGTATTTTTGTGTAATTTTAGTTTAATTTAGGTTAATTTGATTTTTAGTATTTAGATATAATTTTAATTAATTTTTATTAGATTTTAGGTATTTAATTTAATTTATTTAGTTTAGGATAATTTAGTTTGATTTAATTCGGATTATATTTTTAATTAGGTTTAAGATTTGATTTAGTTTAATTTTGAATTTGATTTAATTTTGTTTTGATTTAGATTAATGAAAAAGAGAGAAAATCCGGAAAAATTGAAAGCTATTTGCACGAGTATAAAGTGAAGGAAACTCGCGATTCTGGCCGTCGGATCGAGCTTCAGGAGCACCAGACGGGCGCGTGAACACCACGCGGGCTGCCAGGCGAGTGAAGGGCAGAGGGGACAGTTGGGCCCGCGTCTGCAACAACTGCTCAGCCGTGCCGGATCCCGAGCCGCGATCCCGTGCTTCGCGACTCCCGTGCAACCGGCCCTCCATCCAACTAAAAGCCGCCACTTCAGCTCCTGGAGTTTGACTATTCTTTCAGCCAATCAAAAGCAATTTAAGTGCCGAGCTCACCGATTTATGCCGCATTGGATTATTTTCTAAGGCTCAGAAAACGTGAATAAAGAAGAGGAAGAGAGAGAAAGGGAAAGAGAGAATTGTGAGAAATTAACACATCACCCAGCCAATCAGATTGTACCATTAAAAACGTGAAAACTTGCACAACACTCCAAACTCAGCTATAAATACCCAGAACGTGAGAGGAGAAAAACATACCAATTTTGAGAGAGAAAACTCTACTTTTTCTAGAGAGAGAGTGTGAGATGTGTTCAATGTCAGGCTAGTTTTTAGAGAGGCTAGAGAGATGATCTTAGTTGTGTAGTTTTTCTATTTTCCAGCTTTGAT
Source organism: Trema orientale (assembly GCA_002914845.1). NCBI lineage: Eukaryota > Viridiplantae > Streptophyta > Magnoliopsida > Rosales > Cannabaceae > Trema > Trema orientale. Next base: position 27,012 of record JXTC01000029.1, on the reverse strand, counting down.
TCCTGAGAGTGCTTCAACGCTTATAAATTTGGTTTGTTAAATTCTTCAATATTTTTATTTTCAATATATTATTTTCTAGTTTCTCATATAAATTCAGTCATGCTTTCTTTATGTGGTGATCTAAACTAGATTATAATTATATTTATTTTATTAGTTGATCTTTTACTGCAATATTGTCTCTGTGATATATTGTCGATCTTAGATAACTAATAAGATAGATTATTTTGGTGTTAATTGGAAGAATTTCTCATATTGAATACTTTAGATTAATATTTGTTCATAATTGCTATATTTTCCGGTTATGTGTTTGGGATGTGAAACATATAATTGAGTGATAAATAAGAATCAAAGTTGGTAACAGTTAGGCAAACAATTAAGTGAATCTTGAAGCCCTGTTTTCTCATATTGGTATTTTCATTTATTATTTTATGATTACTTTAATTTATTGCTCAGTTTATTTTTATTTTCAATTTTTCTTTCTATTTTTCGTTACCTTTTATTGTTGATTTACTTCTCTGTGGGATCGACACCTTAATCTATACTGCGATAGCCGCTAGTATATTTTGAGCGTAGACAACTGTTCATACGTACAGTACTATTCACGTATACAGTTATATTCACGTATACAGTACTATTCACGTGTATGGTACTGTTCACTTATACAAAAAGTCCACAGTAAGAAGTGATGGCTAAAAAAGACGGATCGGGACTCGGTATCAGCAAATTCGACGGTTCAGATTTCTCATTCTAGAGATTGCAGATTAGAGATTACCTATATAGTAAGAAATTGCATCAGCCTCTATCGGGAGTGAAACCAGAGAAAATAGAGGACAACGAGTGGAAAGTCCTTGATCGACATGTGTTAGGCGTAATCTGATTGACGCTAATGAGGAACGTTGCTCATAATGTGGCGGAGGCGAAAACCACAGTGGAGATGATGAGCATCCTGTCAGATATGTATGAGAAACCATCGACAAACAACAAAGTTCATTTGATGAAGAAGTTGTTTAATTTAAATATGAGAGAAGGTACTTCAGTAGCAGCACATATTAATGTCTGTTGAAATCAAATTTGATGATGAGATTCGTGCTCTTATTCTTCTGGCGTCTTTACCGAATAGTTGGGAACCTATGAGAGCGGCGGTTAGTAATTCTGTTGGCAAATGGAAGTTGTAGTTCAATGATGTCAGGAATCGAGTTCTCGCCGAGAAAGTGCGAAGAGTAGATTCCAATGAAGGAACATCATCGAGTTCTGTCCTAAATCTCGAGAACAGGGGGCAGAAAAAATGAGAAGAATTCTAATCGAGGTCGCAGCGAGTCCAAATCAAGAAATGGTAGAGATAAGTCCAGACCAGGAAGAAAACTAGAATGCTGGAACTGTGGCAGGACTGACCATTTAAAGAAGAACTGTAGAGCACCAAAGAAGGAAGACAACTCACACAATACCAATGCTGTTACTGAGGAGGTACAAGAAGCTTTATTATTATCTGTTGATAGTCTAATTGATTCTTAGGTTTTAGACTCAGGAGCCTCGTTCCATACCACTGCACACCGAGAAATTATAATTACGTTTCTGGTAATTTTGGTAAAGTATATCTAGCCGATGGAGAACCATTGGAAATTGTTTGTATGGGCGACATTAGTTTGAAGATGTCAAACGGATCGGCGTAGAAAATCCAGAAAGTAAAGCGTGTACCAGGCTTGATGAGAAATCTTATCTCGGTGGGATAGCTTGATGATGATGGATACAACGTGACCTTTTCTAATGGCTCATGGAAGGTCAGCAAAAGAGCCATAGTTGTTGCTCGAGGAAACAAAACTGGGACTCTTTATATGACTTCCAGTTGTAGAGATACACTAGGAGCTATGAATGCTGATATTAATTCAAATCTATGGCACTGTAGACTTGGGCATATGAGCGAGAAGGGAATGAAGGTGATGTTGTCAAAAGGAAAGCTACCAGAGCTGAAGTCAGTTGAGCATAGTCTCTGTGAAAGCTGTATCTTTGGCAAACAGAAAAGGGTAAACTTTTCAAAAGGTAGAAGAGAACCACGTGCGGTAAAGTTGGAGCTGGTCCATACAGACATATGGGAACCATCCCCTGTGACATCCCTTGGAGGCTCAAGATATTAGGTTATTTTTATTGATGATTCGAGTAGAAAGGTATGGGTTTATTTTTTGAAAAATAAATCTGATGTTTACGATACCTTTAAGAAGTGGAGAGCCATGGTGAAAAATGAGACCAATTTGAAAGTAAAGTGTTTGCGGTCTAATAATGGAGGAGAATATGAAGATGATGAGTTCAAGAGATATTGTGCACTTAATGGGATCAAGATAGAAAAAACCATTCCTGGAAAACCACAACAGAATGGTATAGCTGAGAGGATGAACATAATCCTAAATGAACGTACTAGGAGCATGAGGTTACATGCTGGATTACGGAAATATTTTGGGCTTAAGTAGTAAATACTGCAGCATTTCTGATCAACAGGGGACCTTCAACACCTCTTGATTTCAAAATACCAGAAGAAGTTTGGAGCGATAAAGAGATAAAACTTTCTTTCTTAAAAGTTTTCAGTTGTTTATCCTATATTCATATCGATCCTGCTAGTCGAAGTAAGCTTGATCCAAAATCCAAGAAGTGTTACTTAATCGGTTATGGTAACGATGAGTTTGGTTATCGTTTCTGGGATAACCAAAGTCGGAAGATCATCAAGAGCAAAGATGTTATCTTCAATGAGGATGTGTTGTACAAAGACAGATTGAGCACTGAAACTGATGGTGCATGTCCTGAAGTCAAGAAGACTAACGAATTGCCATTGAAAGACATTTCAGTAAACAATCTGAAGAATAGTAACCATGAAGAAGAGGTTGTTCCAGAGGCAGATCCACAAACTCCTGTAATTGAATTCAGGAGATCCTCAAGAATCATTCGACCACCACAAAGATATTTTCCTGCACTGCATTACATTTAACTGACTGATAGAGGAGAGCCAGAGACTTATGAAGAAGCTGTGCAGGATGATGAGTCAATCAAGTGGGAGTTAGCCATGAAAGATGAGATAGATTCGCTGTCGTCCAATCAAACATGTGAGTTAGGCATTGACTACACCGAAATTTTCTCTCCAGTGATCAAACTAACCACAATCAGAATAGTACTTGGGCTGGTGGCTAAGGAAGACCTATATCTAGAGCAGCTAGATGTCGAAACAACGTTTCTCCATGGTGACTTGGAAGAAGAAAGTTATATGAAGTAGCCACAAGGCTTCGAAGTACAAGGAAATGAGAAAATGGTGTGCAAACTTCAGAAGAGCTTGTATAGTCTTAAACAAGCTCTAAGACAGTGGTACAAGAAGTTTGATGGATTTATGAGTAACAATGGTTACTTGAGATGCCAGGCAGATCACTGCTGCTATGTGAAGAGGTTTGACAATTCCTACATCATTCTACTTATGTAGATGATATGTTAATTGTTGGAACTTGTATGGAAGAAATTAACAAGCTCAAGAAAGAATTGTCAAAGGAATTCTCAATGAAGGACTTAGGAGCAGCAAAGCAAATCCTTAGGATGAAGAATTCTAGAGATAGGGTAAACGGGACGTTGAAGTTATCACAAGAGGAATATATAAAAAAAATGCTTAACAGATTCAACGTGGACAGAGCAAAACCTATGAGTACTCCTTTGGCTAGTCACTTTAAACTAACCAAAGAGCAGTCACCCTCGACGGAGGAGGAGCAAACCTATATGGCAAAGGTACCATATGCGTCTGCTATTGGCAGTCTTATGTATGTCATGGTATGTATTAGACCAGATATAGCCCATGCAGTAGGAGTTGTGAGTTGGTATATGAATAATCTAAGTAAACAACACTGGAAAATAGTAAAGTGGATTCTCAGATATTTGAGAGGCATTGCAGACAAGGCCCTATATTTCAGAAAGACAGGTTTAGGCTTACAAAGTTATGTGGATGCTGACATGGCTGGTGATTTAGACGGCAAGAAGAGTACTACTAGATATGTATACACTCTTGGAGGTACAAAATTAGTTGGGTTTCCAAATTGCAAAAGATTGTTGCACTTTCAACTACTGAGGCAGAGTATGTTGCTGTAACAGAAGCTTGCAAATAGATGATCTGGTTACAATCTTTTTTGGAGGAACTGAGTCACAAGCAAGAAAAGAGTGTATTGCATTGTGACAGCCAGAGTGCAATTCACTTGGCAAGAAATCCTGTTTTTCATGCCAGAACAATGCATATACAAGTACGATATCACTTCATTAGATCAGCTTTGGAAGATAGAGTTTTAGTACTTGACAAGATTTCGGGAAGCAAGAATCCCGCAGATATGCTAAAGACGACGGTGACCATTGACAAGTTGAAGTTGTGTTCAGCTTCAATTGGACTGCAAGCGTGAAGAGGAGAATTGGACTACTACATTGATCAGTGTGAAGACAGATTAAAATCAGTCTTCAAGTGGAAGAATTGTTAGAGTCAAATATGTGGGCCACAAATATTTTTTCTTTTGCCAAAATTCATTGCATCAATCAAGGACTATTGGAGCAAAGAAAACGAAAAGGACAAAGAGAGCCTACGGATGAAGAAAAAGGAAATGGGATAAGAAGAGCCCACGGAAGAAAAAAAGAGAATGATGATGGCAAAGTCAATTCTCATGGGTTGCCTAACAACTGTATATAGAGGAGCTTTGGCTCTATAAATAGAGCCCATTCTCAGCTTCAAAAATGATCCAGCAGAGAAAAAAAAAATAGAGTTTGGGATCAAAGAAAAATATCCCAAAAGTGAGTGTAAATACATTACATTAAAGTGAGAGTAAAATAGAGATATTTTATTCTGTGAGTTAGAGAGTATAATCTCTCTTAGGTGTATTTGGATTTTGGGTTGTGAGTGTTATAAACACAGTATAAATTTTCTCCCTATAGTAAAAGATCTGCAGTAGTCCCGTAGACGTAGTCAAATTGGTGAATTACGTAAATTGTGTGCCTTCTTATTTCGCTTTATTTATCACTTTCGCAATTTGCGTGCCTACTAGGGAGGTTATTTCCTTAACATCATCACTTGTGCCCTCCTCTACTTCCTTTAACTCTACCACAAACAATGTCCTCCTCCAAGCCCCTCCTCCTCTAATCCTCCTCACCGTCCTACTCCTCCTCTAAACTCTTCGAGCTCCAATAGTCCTCTTCAAGGTCAAACCTCTCCAGTTAAGGATCCATAGACTGGGTCAGGCTGTCCTCGCGAAGAGGATTAAGGATGATCTGTACGATAGGTTGGGTAACTCGAATGAGGTTATTGAGCTATGTTTGGCTGAGAACAAGATGAGTTTTCTTTGATTTTTTCTCCACTCAAGAGTGAGTGTGTATTTGGCTTAATTAGCTGGGTTTGGACTGTTACAACTGTGTTTTGATCTTATTGAGGAATGGATTTCTGAGAATTTGGCCAATTCAATCATTAGGACTGGTGGTAGTGATTTGAATATTAGTGGCATTGCAGCATACCAATCGCACGATGGTTTGAGTGAACTAGTGATGTGTTAATATGTTGATTTATTTAGAGAAATATAAGTAAGTGATATTCACGCACTTCTAATCTTGATGACATAGTTTTTCATGTAAAAAATAGATTTGTGTGAGTTTAGAGCATTGTTATAAGACATTATTGTAAATTATTAAGCCATTGAAAGTAGTCGTAAATGTGTAATTGTCACAACTTTTGTGACTCTAAGTAATAGATCTTGACTGCTATCAGAGATTGTGCTATCTAGTCATATATTGTGACTGCTAATTTATATTTAGTTATGGATTTTCATGTGAAAATCAGATTTTGTGTGGGTTATAGGCCTTGTTAGTCATTTTTCATTATTAAATAGCTATTATTAAACTATTATTAGCCAATGTGAATACTTATTTTGATTTTATAAGGTGGGCACTAATTTGGTGAACGAGATGCACATATTATAACAAATATTGACATAATTTATTAAATTATAATTTGGTCAATAGTTTCTTGGAAGCAATAAAGAGAATAAATAATATTTGGTCGAATATTTATTGCGTGACTAATTGTATATGACAAAATAAATTAAGATGAATCGAGTGGTATATTCTCTATCTTTTATTACTACCTGCCACAAATATGTGATTATTAGTTATACTAGAATATAAATTGTCTTAACCATTCGTAATGATGTAAAACTCACTAATCATAACAGTGTGACTACTTGTTTCAAAATTATGAGAAATATAATAATTTAAAATATATTTGAAAAATACATCATAAAAATTCTGACCATTAGTCACAAAATTAGGACTTCAAAGTAAAAAATCAGTCACAAATTGTGACTACCAGTAACAAAAACTCATAATCTTCGTAACGATTTAGAACAAACTGTTCAAAAAAAAATCAGTCACAAATTGTGATTACCAGTAACAAAGTAAAAAATGGCAGAAGGGTAGTTTTAGAATGACTATTTTTTCTCTTTCCAAAAGTAACTAAAAAAGTCATCATTTTGAACTACAAATATTATTTTGAAAAAGTAAACTAAAAAAGTCAATTTGGCCCAAATTTAAACCATCCAAATCAATTTCCCAAATTGTTATAGTCGGAGTTATGCAAATAAGTGTGATAATGACTCCTTGGAATACTTCGACTAAATTATACCAAGTTTATGATGGAAGAGTCTTAGTCGCTTATAATTATGAAATCAAAAAATGATGAATAATTATTTGTCTAAAATAAGGTGTAAACTTAAATATTGGGATAATTTAGCTATTTCGTAATTATGTGAATATAAAATAGGATGATATCAATCTGAATATGGCCTGGTGGTAATTATCCAAATTGCACCTTTTTCTTGGAAATTTCTAATCGCACAAGAAGTTCAACTTATAAACATTATGCAGTACCGGATTTAATTTAAAAGTTTTGACGTCAAATCCTTAATTCTTATGACAAGATATTCAGTTGTCGGTCACATGTTTGAATCCTAGAGTTTTGTTGCCCTTCAATACTCAATTATTCATATTTATTAGAGAAAATTTGAATTTTATATGATAGTTTTAAAAAAAATATATAGAAATTATTTACAAAAATACCAATTCTAAAAATATTAGAAAAATATCAGTTTTAACTAATTGATGAGATATTGAAAATAATTTGTCAAGTTACTTGAAGATTAGTTCTCTCAAGTAACTATTAGTTACCCTAAGTAACTTAATTAGCTACATCGAGTATCTTTAAAAATTAACAAATTTTCAAAAATGGTATTTCTTATATATTTATTAAAAGTGATATTTTTCTAAATTATCTAGATTTTTTCAAAATCCAGCCCATCCAAGATTTTTCAGTTTTTTAGACTGTGTATGGATTTTTGTAAGAAGCCCTATTCATTAATTATTGCTCAAAGTTTTGGGTATTCTGTAGAACTATTTAAGTTATAGACTAAATGTCGTTTTTGCCACTTAGTGGTACGGATTGTTAATGGAAGGCCGTGGTCACGGATAGGAATGGCAATGGGGCGGATCGGGGACGGTTTTTTAATTACCATCCCCATCCCCGAAAGCCAATCACAATACCATACCCGCTCCATTAACCATTCTTTTGGATGCGGGGACGGTACGGGTATTAACCAATGGATAACGGGAAAAACCGCGGTTACCCATTACCCATTGATAATATTAAAATATTAAAAAATTAAGATGAAAATACTAAATCCTTTTCATAATCAACAAAATATTAAACACAACAATATACTAATAATTTTTAAACTCTAAAATTTAAATATATAAGTACATATAACTCTCCAAAATCATTATTTTACCAAAGATATAATAATATTGATAGTGTAAAATTAAATAGATATTTATATGTATAATAATTTTTCTATGTAAATATATATATCGGGGCGGGTACGGTGCGGATTATACAAATACCGTCCCCGCACCATACCCGCATATTAACGATACGGTTATTCCCCGCCCCGGTCATTTTCCCCGCTTGAGCAGTTTTTCCCCTCTCTATTCGGATCGGATAACCACGGATACCCGTAACTATGGTTATATTGCCATCCCTAGTCACGGATTTGAGTGTTGGCAGGTGACCCTTTTTAGGGCTTTTAAATAGGGTTAAAATTAAAAGAATTACAAAAATATGGAACTCAGGCTTTTTTGAAATTTTCGTATGATTTTTATTAGAAAAATATCATTTTTTAAAAAATATTTAGAAAAATATAATTTTTTAAAATAGTTATTGGTTACCGTTTTCTGAAAACTTGTTACTGGTCACTAGTTACCAGTTATATACCAGTTATAAATACCTTTAATTACTAGTTACTATTTTAAAAAAATAATATTTTTCTAAATAGTTTTTAAAAAATGATATTTATCTAATAAAAACTGTACCGCAACTTAAAAAAACTTAAACCACCGTATTTTGCAAATTTTTTTCTAAATTACGTCTAATTTCCTCTTTTAAATATGAAAACTTGTTCCAACTAGCCCAAAATGCCTAAGGAGAAATGCTACTTTGGTTAGCTACTTCCTCACTTATTCCTTTAGCAAAAAAAAAAAAAAAAAAAAGAGGGGAAAAAAAAAAGACTAAATGTCGTTTTTAGCTAAAGTTGCTGTCCTTTATGGCTATTTAAAATTTGTTGTCGTCTAAGTGTCAAAAGGCTACGCCGTCGTTTTATTCCAAAAGTTTTATTGCCGTTGAGAAAACGACATATCGTTTAATTTACATCGTTTATTGAACGTCACATATCTAACACTCTTCACAGAGAGGGTTCACTTTTCTCCCTGCAGTAAGTGCAACTGTTCGTAGCTCGATGCATATACATCATCTTCATTTATTCTGTTTCTATGGTCTTATTTCATATTATGTGGTTTTTTTGGCCACTTTCGCCTGATTGATTACAACTTGTTGCAGCTTATCTCAATCTCACATTGTTCCATCTTGATTCTCGTACTATTGATTGAAACTTTCAACAGACTCGATCTGTAGCATATAATCATAAATTAATACAGAAATGTTTATAATGGATAACATTAATATTTCTTGTGGTTTTGTTGTGTAAGTCATGAGCTTTGGTGCCCTTCTTTGAAGGATTTTATTTTTAATTTGGTTATTAGGGACATAATATCTTTTTACTTTTTTATTGCTTTCGTAATTGACTCACAGATAATATTACTCTTTTTCTCTGTCTAGATCTTTTTTTTATTAAGTTTTTTTTTTCTAGAAAAGGCCATAATAAGGTATTTTTTGGGATGGTATTATCTAATAAAATTGTTCAGACATGACTTTGTAGATACCTGTCTAGAGTTTCTAGTTTTAGTGTATTCGGGTTGTTTTTTGTTATCGCTTTGAGGTTGTATTTCGACTTTGTATTTTTTTTATTTCTTTATTTAATATATTTTGCTAGTTTGAGGATTGTTGAGTAGAAAATGGGTGTCAACCTATTTAGAATTTCTGATATTTCTTCCCTAAGCTAGTTTTCGCTTAAAAAAAAGGTCATATATGATGCATGGTTGCCTACATTAACAGGTATCTAGTCAAGAGAAAATGGAGTATGAAATATAGTTTTACTCGTTGTTAATAAATTACAATATATACGGTAGACAATATTGCAACTTGCTGATATAGTTACATCAAAACTACATATAATAATGTCATTATATGTAGATTGTAACTTCCTAACAGAAACATATGGAGAGTATACTTGACCTGAGTCTCCGCGGTGCAAGGGATGCAAGTCATGGGTTTTGATTTGTCAACTTAAAACACTTGGTCATGTTTGGCTGCCTAGGCTGTATTTTATTTGAGCTATATGTACTTTTCATCTATGTAATTGCCAACAAAGTAGTTAGAAAACTATTTGATTTATTAATTCAAATCATCGTTTGTATTGTTGCTGATCATCTTCCATCCATTCTGTCTAATAGGTTGAGGAAACAACATAGGAAAATCAATATCAGAAAAGAATAACAGCTTGAACCGATCAACCACAATAATTTATAAAGCCCAATTTCGTCCTAAGTTTTCAGGAATAAAATAAAATTGAGTACCCTAACGATGAAGTACTATTAAATATGGCTCCTAAAATCTAAATTTACAGATAAAATAATTCATCCCATTTAACTCGATCATAACATTATTATAGTTTCTAGCATGTGGTCTCACAACTTCAGCCTGTTTTTATCTCATGTACATATTGACTTACATGTTGAAATTCAACGTTAAAACATTTGTTTAAAGTTAATTTTGGAACGGACGAAGTAATTCGGTGATATCAAGTTGCAAATATTTGGTCAAGTAAATGTTAGCTAGCTAATTCTTTTTTATTTATTTATTGATTTTCTATTTTTATAGAAGATGTAGCTTCTTAGGGCATTAATTTGTCTATAATTTGGATTATTATTAATGCTCGTTTAGACGCAAAATTTTTAACATAATTCTCATAAAGAAGTAAGACCGAAAAAGATATTCATGGAATCATGGTGCTTGTGTAAATATATGTATGTATAGCAGACTAAGCAGAGTAATTTGACAATTGCAAACTTTATCCTTATTAATGCTGAAGGGATATACCTTAAAAAAAATCCCACAATATGATTCATATATTAAGTTAGGCCATGTGCATATGGTGACTATAACTATCCTAAATGGAAATATATTCATGTTTAGAATTTATGGCTATTAGAGAATCATCAAATATGTGATAGTGCATCGCCCTACCACACACAGCAGTGTAGGATATTGTTGGTCCTGTTTTTTTGGCATGTACCGTTATTTTTTTTTTCTATTGCTATATAATAAGTGATGAATCACCCTTATAATATGATATGTGTACTACTTAACTATACGTATGAACGTGTACTAGCTCTTTATAATTAAGTACCTACCGCGTTCAATCGTAACGTTAATTAATTAACTTCTATATACATGTTCAAACAAACCGCGTATATGGATTCTCTATATAAGACCATTTAGCCTTGAGCTTTTGGCACCTAATTATATCCAACATAAATTCATATAGCAATTATAAATATATGTATATATATTTTTAGAGCGACAAAATGAGTACTGCCACTCGTCAAGCCCAAAGAGATGATCATGATATCAGCAATGGTAGTACTAGTTCCGAATCAAGTACTGAAAAGGAAATTGAGGAACTAAAAGAGATAAACAAGAAGCAAGAGAAGCGAATCAGCAATCTTGAATCCAAAGCTCTGCAGGACATGAACCGCTACTTCGTCGTCCAAGGAGTCATCCTCTCATCAATCTCCGCCAGCACCTTCAAATGCGAGAACTGGTGGATTCCTTTCGTTCTCTCTTTGCTCACTGGCTTCTTGAACTCGGTCAACCTGTATAGGAACACCGATGAGTTCTTGAAGTGCAGCGAGGAGCTAGATCAAAACATGGCTGATCTCAATTCGAAGAAGCGAATAATGAAATCGACAAATATTCAATCTCAAAAACATGACCAACGGATGCCAAATAATGGACAACCGACAACCGGCATATCTCAAGATGATAATCGTGATCATAAAACTGACAGTCATGTACAGAGGAAGCGCTCGTTTTTCTCTTATTTGAACCTCATCGTATGCACGGCAACTACTATTGTTATTTGTGTCAGTTGCTATCTTATTAGGTGTTAGTACTAGCTAGGTGTATACACTACCAAGCTTGGTGTAGCACTATGATCTTATTTCTGCTGGTTGCTTATGTGATAGATGCAAATAGTACTACTACGTACTAGTAATCTTGCTAGCTTGTGTTATTCCTTTATATTTGGATTAAATTTTTGTTCTCAAAAATAACAAATCTATATACTAGTAGATTTAAAAATAGTAACCAAATAGCTGCGTATTTCTGAACGAATAATTTTCCTCAGATATTTAGTATAAGTCAGAAAATATGGTGATCATAGTTTCTTTATTACTTATAAATATGGTGGTATAAGTTTATCATTTTGAGACTAATTAAGAGATTAATTAAAAGATAAGCACAAAGTACGTGAAGTAAGAATGTATCCTATAATCTGGATTAATTAGAAGATAAGCAAAAAGTATTTGGATTAATTGTTCTGCTGAGAAATTATTTAATTGGAGTATTTCAATTTTATGCTTGAAATAACTAGTACTGTGATTAAAATGTTTGAATTGTGTTGGTCTAGTTTGATCAAATTGTTTGGTTTGAGTTTCTTGGTTCAATTGAAATATTTGACTCTATTATTTGATTATCTAGATGGATTAATTTGAATAAATAATTGGTTGGATTGTTTAATCTGAGTGTTTAAAATTGCTTCGAGTGTGAAACCTTTTTGATTGGAGTTATTTGTGTGGTATTTGATTAGCATGAATTGTTTAGTTTGATTAGATTGACTTGTTTGGTATTTGATTGATTTGAATTGTTTGGTTTGATTGAATTAACTTGTTTGGTATTAATCGGCTTGAATTGATTGGTTTGTTGGTTTGAATTTTCACTATGAACTGATTTTTGATTGAAATGATTTGCTTCGTGTTTGTTTGGATTTGATTGATTTTGAAATGTGATTTGAATTCCTTAATACTTTTTCCCTTAGTCGGTATCATTTGTACACATAAATTTTAAAAATAAAAGAAGGAGAAGAAAAAAAATACTTTGTATTATGGGTGCTTATAGTATAAAATATCTTTCCTTAGAAAAAAAAAATGCGAGAGTTATATCTCGTACTTTACCAGCCATTTATTTATTTTAAATATAAATGTGCTACTTAAGGAAATATCATTAATCGAAGTAAAAAGTTTCAAATTATAATATAAATATAAGAATTACAATTTCAAACTCCTCAAAGAAAGGAGATGAAAAATAAATCACAAATATAATTAAGAACACCAGCCATTTATTTAACCGGTGTAAGGGAGGAAAATAGCATTTATAGGGACCATCAAAAGCGACAAAATAGAAGAAACAAATACTTCTAAGGGATTTCAAGTCAAAAAAAAAAAAAAAATACCTGTAAGGGATGGAAATAGTATACATGCATTTTTAATTGTTAATTAAAAACTAGAATTGACAACTTATCGGTCACTGGTCAGACTTTTTTTTGTATTTAAATAGAGAAAAAAAAAGACGTATAAATAATGAAATTTGACGTGTTTCTCTCCAGCCTTAATTACCTCTTGTTTCCCTTTTATATATAGCTAAGATACATACCACGCATATTCAGTATTAAATTTGTCTAGAAGAAGTTAAATGTAATTGATGAAAGTTTCTTACAAAAGCATAAGCTGGACAGTTAGACTAAAATTAATTAAGCAATAATTAACTTTTTCATATATTTAATGCACTAACTCAACAATTAATTGTCCCCCCATGCCCCTCTCCTTCCCCTTTTATTCTTCTTTTCTATTAATTCAATTTGCTTCTATTTTGGCATACTGCATAATTTTTAGAAAAAAGTTTAAACTATATATAGCATTATATCGCATTACAAATTACTGTGCGCGCGTGTGTTTACAACCGAATTAATTAAGGGTGTTCAAAATCTGCACGATCTAATCCAATCCGTACGATTCAATCCAATCCGTAAAGTGCGGATATCCGTACTTGTGCGGATTGGATTGGATTCAAAAATTGAAATTCACACTTCTGCAGATCGAATACTTTTTTTATCTTGAAAAGTAACCGATCCAATCCAATCCACACAGAATATATAGATTTTTAAATAAAATATATATTATTTAATATTTTGGATTTAAATTAAGTTTCATTTTAGATTTTGATAGATTGTATTTAATTTATATGCATATATATGATCAATAATCGGTCAAATTTGTAAAAAATACTCAAATCTGTGCTAAAATTAAATAATCCAAGACAAAAAATGACATGAAGTCCAATTTTAAAAGTTTATTTATCAAGTCTAACTATCCGATCTAAAGTAACCGTTCCAATCCGCACATTTGCGGATTGAATTGGATTAGTTTAAACGTTCTATGCAAATTGAATTGGATGAGAAATCTGAAATCCGCACATAGTGCGGATCGGTTATAAATATACTAAAAATGTGTAGATTGGATCGGATCAACACCTCTAGAATTAATTAACAAATGAACCTCAAATCTCTATTAGTATATATATGATCACGTGGTGCTAGCATCTGTTCTTTAATTTTTTTTGGATGTTTGTGGCAAAGAAGACTAATGATCAAATAAAGATTTTCACATTCCTTTGTTTTTGTCTGGCCGCCCTGAATTCCTTCTAGAGCCTGTCATTTCACCAATTTAGACTAAATCTCCCCCCCCTTTTTTTTTTGCCAGTGCACTTCCTAATCAAATTCATCGTAACACTCATAATGATCAATGTAGTCACATCTAAATGTGCAAATGTATGTTGTGGCCGGAGCTGGATCGTTCAGATCGTGTCCGAGGGTACATAAACTGCTTGAATAGAAGTTATGGACCACATCACGGGCCACGTCTACGTCTTTCCATGACAATAAGTAATATTATTGACAAACTAAAATCATACGGCAGTTTACTCCCCCCCTTTTCCTAAACCGCGTGGTGACCTTGAATCTAAATATAAATTTATATTTCTCAAAATATATGTATATATATATATATGTGCACACATATAACTTTAAGACAAACCAAAGATAAACACTCAAACACAATCTCATCAGAAAAAAGAAAAAAAAGAGTACTCAAGTTACACAAACAGCGCGAGTGCATGCATGAGTACTAGTAGTGGATTATTCTCAATTTGAAAAGAAAAGCAAAATAAAAAACAATCATGAGTACTCCTATTAATGATCAATCTAGTAATGACCACAAAGCTGATGTGACAGAGCTAGAAGAAATAAACACCAAGCAAGAAGCCAGAATCCACAACCTGGAAATTAACCTAAGCTCTCCAACTCACCAACGTCTACTTTGTGTTCCAAGGGGTCATTCTCTCCACAATCGCCACCAAACCTCTCCGCTGCAACCACTGGTGGATCCCTTTCGTGCTTTCGCTCCTCGCCGCCATCTTAAACTTCGTCCCCCTCTGCCACACCATTTTGGCCTTCGTCAAGTGCAGCGAGGAGCTTGACCAGAACTGGGAGTACCTAAGGATTATGACGGGAAAAAAATTGACTATGGCTCAATTATTTGATCAGCAGAATCCGGTCGTGAGGCAAAAGCCGGACACCGTCACGCGAATCATTCGCCGGGGTTTCTCAATTTTCGGCATTGCTTTGTTTGTTGGGTTTAGTGTCGTTATTCTTTATGGTTGCTACTCAATTCATTGTTAGGTTTATGGTCTTAATTTATTTTTAACATGTGTTTCTATCTATATAAAGTCAATTATGTTAACTAGAGCTACTAGCCTTTACTACTACAAGAGTTTATCCGTAATAAATGTCATCAATGATGGAGCTTTGTACCATGAGAAATAATAGTACGGCTTCTCAAAGATTCAACTTTGCCCTTTTATATCAAAGTTCATCTGATTTTTAGTCAAGTGAGAAATTCACTACCCAAACACGAAAAGTGCCACATGTCTATCAATAATGAATCTGGCGTCTGAGAAAGAGATCGACGAAATCAATGTCACTAGCAACTCGTCAGTCATAAAATATCATCAATATTATATATTGTATTATCAATGTTTCCGTTGCGCTTAAGAAACAAATATATATATTATTTCAATGGAGATTTTTGTTTTTCTCCATGAATAATATTCTAATTTGAGTCATTAAATTTTGATCCGATGGTAATAATAATATTAGTAATTTTATCAAAAACAAAATATAATAAATACATATATAAATATAAAAAGCTATTTATGACTTAAAAAATTAGTAACTTGTTTATGACCTATCAATTGGACCGTTTTTTTTAAATCCTTTTTCTATTTTTATTTTTTCTCATTCTTATTCCATTGTTGATTCATGTATTTGTATTAAAAAAATAATTAACCATACATATTAAACTATTAAATATTAATTTTTTTTTATCAAAACTTTTTCATTAGAGAACCATTCTTTCTTTTTTATAGTTTCAAAACTAACGTTATATATTCCTTAAAAAAAACTAACGTTATATGTTCTCAAAAAAAATAGTATATATATAACTATTAAATAATAATATATTTTATCAAAACTTCTTTCTTAAAAAATCAATTCCAAATTATTTTTTTTTTTAAAATCATTCAAAAAACTTATTCCTTCCTCAATGGAAAGAGGATTCTCTCAAAAAATTAGAATGAAATAATTGTAGGTAAAAATGACTTAATAGTGCAAGTCATTTTCAACTTGATCGAAGTACCAATCTATGGAGCAAAAATAAAAATCTCTATTATTCCCAAAACATGAATTTATAACCAGAACATGAGGATATTTTTGCTATTTTCAGAAATACATGGATTTTTTTTTTTTGGGTTATTTTCTGAATTCCAAAATCGGTTGTGTAATTTTAGCCAAAACATATAAACATTTGTTTTTCCTAATGAATTACACCTCATTTTAATTATGTTATTCTTACGTAGATCTTGTCCTTCAGATGAAATAGTTTCTTCGTTTTTTAGGATGTTGTAATTTTTCAGATCTATGTCGTTTTCACGTCATTGACGTAAATTTACATATATATATATGGCTACAGATGTAGTCCCCCTTGAGGGGACCGGTCCTTGGCCAACACAAGTCATGTTTTAACGAATACAGTATTGGACAAATGTAACCTTTGTTGGTTAAATCGTGAACGGAACCGGTTCTCTCAAAGGACTAAATCCGTGTCCTATGTATATATATATATATATATATATTGCCTCCACTGTTTCTTTTAGTGATATTGCCGCTTTGTCATGCGTCTCACTGTCGTTTCAGTTTTGTTGTTTTTTCAGGTCTTTGTCGTTTGATTATGGTGCCGTACAAGGCTATTTTCTGAGCGGTGTTGTTTTCATATAATTGTCGTTAATTTTCTCTTTCACTTCCTTGGTTTCTGGCTATGTCGTTTCTTTACTTTATTGTCGTGTTCCTTCTTCTTCTTTTTTGGGTATCTTTTTTATGACGATGTCGTTTGTGAATATTATGGTCGTTTTCCAAACTACGTTGTTAACAGGCAAGACTTTTCGTAGTTCGATCTAATCTTCGTTTAGACCAAGACTGCTTAAGGCATTTATTACATACGACGAAAATTATAGAATTTTCCAAAAGGAATAATAGTATTGTCATTTTCGCTCGACAAGTTGTTGCAATTTATATTCGGTCTCAAATTATAGCATCTTGAATATTGATATAAGTTTAACTTGTGACTTGATTGAGACTTTCAAATGACTCGATCTGCAGAACTATATATATGTATATATTTATTAAAATATATTATGATGAAACAAATCTATTATTATAAAGCTAATCAGTTTACAACAACAAATTCAACTGAAAAAAGAGATTCTTAACTTTCAAAAAAAAAAAAAAAAAAGGAAGACTGATCATCCACTAATCATAATTTTCCAATACTAGTTAATAACTATAACTTAATGCATCAAAGTTCATGAATAATATATTTCTTGTAGTTTATAATGTACGTATTAGATCTGATGCATGCATTGCTTCTCTACATTAGAAATTAAAGAGCAAATCAAGAGAGAAAATTGAGTATAAAATATGTTTTTAACATTATATATATATAGTTTTTGGATACGTGCCTTAGGCACCCATCGTCGTTAAATAACGTAAAAAAAATAATGTTTAGAAAAGTAAATAAGTTTATATTATAATTTTTTTTACCTATCTTTAAGTATTATTTTACCCAATTAAAATTTATTCTACACATTTTTTCATAGTAAAAAGGTTGAGAGACAAAGTGCATTAAATAGTATCTATTTATTTATCATTTTGTTTCCAAATACTCAAATTGTTATAGCCGTTAATAAATGATCCAATAGCTAAAAAAAGGTACATATAAATAGGTAAAAGAAAAATACCTACTAGATTGGGACCTTGTATAATATATATTTTGCTAGAAAAACATTGCAAAATTATATCAAATCTAGAAATTTAAACGCGACAAAAACAATAAAATTATTAGAAATAATCTAGCAAAAATAAGTGACAAAAATAAATCATAAATATTTCCACAATATGTAAAATAATAGAAATAACGGAGTCAGTTTTAGGCTCCATTTGGAATTTAGATTTTTGGAGGAAAAGAAAAAAATTCAAAGGGATTCCATTTTTTCTTGTTTGGATTGAAACAAAAAACGATAGACATTTTTTTTCAAAAAAAACGAGAGTTTGATTTGATGTTATTTTTTAGTATATAGAATGTTGAAACATTAATTAGTAAAACTAAAACTGTCAAAATAAAATTCTATAAACTTTTAGAAAAGTATTTTCCTCTTTCTAAGATGGCATATCTAAAAGTATAACTTCATAGAGTACTCATCCTGCTGGTGTTGAGACTCAACAGGAGCCTGTTGTAACTGTCCCTGCTACCACAGTTGCAACCACTCTTTAATCTACTTCAGGAGACAATCTTCAAGGGGAGAAAGCACCTGTAACAAGTTAGGAGGAAACACTTCAAGCTGTATCTACTCAGAGGGAGCAACCTCACAGTGAGATGGTCATTCGTAGATCTGTTGATGTCAACAAGACCATTCCCTTGGCTTAGATTGCAGTTCAAGGTACCCTGATGCATTTGCTGCCGCCCTGCCCCCGTCCTTAGATTTCATCTTCGCCCTCATCCCAGACCCCGGGGAATCCCTGGCAGGGGCGGAGCGGGGAATCCCTGGCAGGGGCGGAGCGGGGAATCCCTGACGGGGTCAGAGCGGGGCGGGGAATCCCCACCAGATTAAAATAATAATAATAAAAAAGAAAACCTTAGTCATATCTCACATTCTCACTCCTAGAGATGAATTTCATTTTATCTCTTCATTCAACATCATAGAGTTAGTTTTCAAATTTTAAAAAAAAAAACAAAACAAAACATCATAGAGGTAAAACATTATTTATCATAGAGATAAAAGTTCTACTCTAATCTTGTTAGAATCAAGAACATACAAAACATTAAGAACAAAAAAAAAAAAAAAACACACAAACACACACAAGTCCGAACACTAGAAAAACACCGTTAATCTGTAAACACCATAAATCCTCACACATAGTTATCTTCACAAAATCTTTAATCTTTAAAATTCATATAATAGATACCCTAAAACAAAAACACCAAATGATTCTATAAATACCATAAGTCCTCATAAGTCACAATAACATATATTCATTTTAACAAAGATCTTCAATCTTCAAAATCCACATAACTTACATCCTACAACAATAACACTACATAACCAAAAAAAAAATTATATTAGCTCAGTAATTTAAAGTAAATAAGATATTATGTCAATATCTTCTGTAGTAATTTGTCCAGGTCCAGATTTAGTGTTTCTATCCATAATTTCCCTACAAAATAGATAATAAAATCAAGTTGTCGAAGTATTTTAAATACTCAACTCAATAAATTAGACATCTTATTCGCATAAAAAAAAATAAAACTAATAAAGTGGCAGTAAATTAAAACGACAAGCTCATAGAAATAAGCAATGATAAAAAAATAATTGAAAACAAAACAAGTTGTCGAACACTTCATAGCTAAAGTAATTAATAATACCCATGACTTAAAAGCATTTTCTCCTAATACAAAATGCATAAATGATCATTGTGCTTTCAAAGTTACAGTACTAGGCTAAAGTAATTAATAATACAAGTAATTGATAATACAAAACATATTCAAATCAATTTCACTAATAAACAAAATCAGATACTACTCGGGAAAAGATATGATTCATATTGATCACACACAAAAAAAATAAAAATAAAAAACTCGACCCACTATCTATGGGATTGGTCAATTTCTAAACTTAAAAGTCCACTTCTCATAAGACTTTCAAAACATTGTACTACCAACTTTTTCTGTGAAAAATGGCCTGAGTTTTATAGTAAAATAATGAAGTCCCTCCGCACATGTGCGCCTCTATCTCATGACAATAAGACTTAAAAATAAATCAATATACAAGGACAAGATAAACAAAAGTATACAATGTATCAGAAAATTTTGGTACACGATCTGTTCTTAATGGAAGACCGTGGTGTTCCTTGGACCGACATGTTTTGATAGGGATCTAAATATGAGATTAAAGAATCAAAAGTGAAGCTATGCATTCTACACTACCGTATACCTGAGTCTTGAAGCCGATTGAGGTGGATGATGAAGTTGTGCCTGTAGCTATTGAGTTGAACTTTAGGACGACCGCTGAAGGTGAGGATGACGGGAGGTCAGGCCACCGGAGCTGAGGATGACGACGCTCATAGACCACGAACTGCTGCTATGAACTGAAACTTGACGGAGAGGTGAGCTGACTGAAGCCACGGTCTAACGGCTTACCTCCGAAGGTGAGGGAGTAGGACGACGACCGGAGGCTCGGGCTGAGTGAGTGACAAGTGAAGACTGAAGCAAAGGAGGATGACGATGACAAAGATGAAGACAAAAGGACTGAGTGACGAGTGATGACTGAAGACCGAAGAAAAAGAAAACTAAAGGAGAGTGTGATTCGTAAATGAGACGGCTAGGGTTCATAATCTAAGCATCTAATTTTTTTATGTTTATATATATATATATATATATATATAATTTTTAAAAAAAACTAATGTAATAAGTATATCAGGGCGGATTTGGGGTGAGGAATACCTCCCCCGACCCTACCCCGACCCCGACTCGGGTATGTAAATATATACCCGATCCCGTCTCCGTCTCCTAATAGTCCCCCCCAAACCCATCCTATTAGGGGCGGGGTCCTGCGAAGACCCAAACCCGCGGGGTAAATTGACAACCCTAGCTGCTGATTCTGATGTATTTCTGATTACACTTATGACTAACCTACCACCTTTTGCAGACCAGTATCAGTTCCAAAAAGCCATCAAATAAGAAATCTGATTCAACTGCCAAAAAGTCGATTCTATACATTCTCGCAAATTCTCCATGCTTACATCTTCTTAACTCTACTTCTTCTTCTTTTACTTTTGGCCTCCTTTTGGTTCAAAAAGGGGGAGTAGTAAATGTTATGTTTTTGCTTTAGTTTGAGTTTATGATCTCTTGGACTATGCTATTTCTAATGTGTTTGTTTTTACAGGTGGAAGGTTCGTAGTTACTTATGTTTTATTGTGTTTTGGTGTTTTGATCATGAGGATGCCAAAAGGGGGAGATTGTGAAAACATGTTAGTGTTTGGCATCCTATGATCTTCTAGATTGTAATGAATAATTTTCAGTTGTATTTTAGTTTGTGTTTTTGCATATTTTTTTGTGTAATCATGTCAACTGAGCAACTAAAGACACTACAACTTAGGTTCAATGGCTATTAGTCTTATCAGGTTGTCAGGATGTTTAGATTGTAGGTTTACAAACTAGTTTTGTTAAGTTCATTGCATTTACATGTTTGTCTAATAATCATGTTTTTCCAGTTTATGTGTTGATTAGTTTGCCTAGTCAGTGCACGTAGTGGTCTTGACATTCGTATATTTATCTAGTTTACATTTTATGAGGTTTGCGTGTTATGAGTCTGTCTCATCAGTATCTTAGTCTGTCTAGTCAAGATGTCACCTTTAGGTTTGACTTTGTCTCATCAGTGTAACAGGTTGTTTTGTCAAGATGTCATCTTTAGATCTGAGGTCGTACATAACTGTGTATAATTTGTTTCATCTGGACTACTGAATATTTTATGAAGAAGACACCTTTAATTTTTGTTCTTATAAAATTAGTCATTTTTGTACTTACCTATATAAATAGGAAGTTTCTTTTCTGATGGGGTGAGGTCTCCTATACATTCCTAGAGATAGTTTCCGAAGACTCTCTTGCTTGAATAACAAGAAGAAAACCTTACAGTTTAGATGTTTTTTACTCTAAGTTCTTTGTCCATGGTGCTTAGCTATTGAATTCATTTTGATAGTGAGAGAGATGATGATCTGAATACAAGAGGAATCTTATGTATTTATGCTAGAGCTGGGAAGCTTGAAAATAACAAGAGCTGAAGAGATTTCAGCAACCAATTCACTTGCAGGAGTTTGTGATTGACTGGGCACGAGAAGGATCTTGTGTGCTAGAACTAGGAAGCTCAAGAACAGCAGTTGAAAGGGATTTCAGCACCAAATTTGAAGAGTAATTCTCACGAAGGAAGCAGAATTACAAATCGGCGGTAACTAGAAGGAAGTTCTAGATTTATTGTATAAGACCTATATTTGTAATTTCTTTATGCTTTTAGTGGATCATTGCTAACTGGACTAGGTCTCGTAGATATAGGTACAACTTGGTTGTGCTAAACTACGAGAAAATCTTGTGTCTCTTTCTTTGATTTCCAATTTTATTTTTTGCACTAAGTTTTCTGCAAATTTGAAAATCGTGATAGAACGGTCGAATAACCTTACTTAACAATATTTAATTAGCTATAATTGATTTGTATTCAAATTTTCTATGAATCTACAATCACGTGAATAAATATTATGCAACTAAAAACATCTTATTAAAATAATATTATGCATAAAATAATAATTGACTAGTACCTTATTATTTTATTAATACGAAAATATTTCTCTATATAAAAAGCCAACTTTTATGAGCTTACTCCCTAGTTCATTACTCTCTTGCGTTGATCCTAATTCTTATTCTAGACTAATTCCTTTGCAATAGATATAAGAGAATTTCGTGTGAGGACCACATCATAGCTGATAAGTTGTTTTAAATATTGTTCGAACAAAACATAAGATTTAAGCAAACTAATTTCCTATATATCATATGCCAGACTTGCATTGTGAACAAGTAGATATCTAATAAAATACGTTTCCCATTATTAAACCGTAGTACTATGTATAAGTTCGGTAGACCTAGTAGCTAAGCAGCCACTACGGTCCAAATGAATGCCATGCAGTCAGTACGGTAATGGAGTCTTGATCCACTCCCCACGGTGCAATCTAGTGGTTTTGATTCGTCAACCGGATGACTTGGTCAATATGTTTGTTAGACTAGGTTGTATTTTTGTCTTGATTTCAAATGTGCAATTTTGTGAAACATCAAAATCAATCTCTAGCTCTATTAAGAAAAAGGAAAGAAATTTACTAAATTTGATCAAGTCTATGTCGTAATTATTGCATATATCTCTACTCATTTTGTGGAAAGGTGTTGTAATAAATTAGGGACGTCTTTAGAAAAGTTTCAACCGACAATATGATTTCTTCGTCATTTGTATATTAATAACAGTTATTATTTCTATATGTACCACAAAATTGAGTCAAAATGGTTCGGAACAAATCAGTCTCATTATACTTCTAAACATTGTCGGACCAGAAGACCAAGAAAATGATGCTTTTATTATTATGTTGGCATTTATGCTCTGTATATTTTAATTTCTCTGTTCATTTCCCTTATATTACTTTTTTTTTTTTCAGATCATGCAATTTTTATTTTTTCCTTTGGAAGATCTTTTGACTTTTGAGGCTGTTATATTATCATTTTTCCCTTTGATCAGGTCATTGTCAGTTTTAACAATCTCATTATACTTCTAGACATTGTCGGACCAGATCAAGAAAATGATGCTTTTATTATTTTGTTGGCATTTATGCTCTGTATATTTTAATTTCTCTATTCATTTCCCTTATTACCTTTTTTTTTTCAGATCATGCAATTTTTATTTTTTCCTTTGGAAGATCTTTTGACTTTTGAGGCTGTTATATTATCATTTTTCCCTTTGATCAGGTCATTGTCAGTTTTAATATTCGTGTTTTCCTCCTACTTGATTTGTTTATGCATTGAGAAATAACTCAAATCTTATTTTGGTCTTAGATTTCCAAAATATTTCATATTTGATACTTTGTTTTTCTAAGATTTCAAACTTGATCTTTGAATTATGTTTTTCTCTCATTTTAGTCCATAAGCCTTCATATTTCTGCTACTATAAACTATATTTTTTTTTTCTAAGTTTAAATCCGTATGGTTTATTGCAGGATTGTTCCAACTAAGATAATAGACCAATATTAAGAGGAAAAAGAAAACATTAGTAAAGATAGCATAATATGACATTTGAAAGTTTAGAGACCAAACTGAAATAAAAATTAACATAATTTATCAACAAATCCGAGACATTTTAGAAGTAGGTACCAAAATAAAATTTTGGTTATTTTTCAGAGACTAAAATAATCAAGATTAATCCTGAAATGTCGTCTTTATTTGTCATGTTTTATACTGATGTTGTTTGTGGATTATCATTTTTGTTTCTAATCCATAGTCTAGTTGTCGACATTTCTTCAAGGCATTCTTAGGACATGTTTGGCATTATTTTTTATTTTCTGTTTTTAGAGTTGTGTTTTCAGAATTGAGAATAAAAACTGTTTTATAATGTTTTAGAAAATAAGAGGTGTTTGGCAAATATTTTTTAAAAACGATTTTTAGGGGAAAAAAGTTAGATGGATATAAAAATCATATTTGTATTGTTAAAAAAAATATTTAGAGAGAAAAAGTCAAGATGGAGTGATGAGAGATAAATTCAAGCAAGGGAATGAGGAGAAAGGAAGTCATAAGAGAAAATGTGATGAAAGATAATAATGAGAGAGAAAGTGGTAAGAGAGAAAGAGGAAATAAAAATTGTTGAGAAAGATAGAAGAGAGAGAAACTAATGAAAACACATAAGAGAGAGAATAAAAATAAAAAAATTTATAAAAAATAAAGTAGTAATAGAGAATGAGGAGGGTGATTAAAAAAAATAAAGGGATAGAAAATGATGAGAGTAAGTGATAGAATAAAATGAGGAGAGAGAATGAGAAGAGAAAATAAGGATTGAGAGAATGAGAAGAGAGAAATGATAAGGGAGAAAGTGATGAAAGTGAAAATGATGAGAGAAAAAATTACGAAAGAATGTGTATATGAAAGTCATGTGAAAGAATAAGTTTTTTTTTTTTTTAAGAAAAGGAAGAAGTTAAGAAAATACTTTAAAAACAATATTTTATTATTCTCTGAATTTTTTGTTTTCTTTAACTCTATTTTTAAAAAATTATTATCAGAGAATAATGCCAAATACCCTTACTTATTCTCAGAAAATAATTTTCCGTTTTTATAAACAAAAAATTATTTTTTATTTATGATGCCAAACAACACTTTATTCTCCCTGATCTTGTTTCCTGGTTTCCGTATTCCCAATATGATGTCTGTTTAGGTTGCTGCTTGCAATATGACGTCATTCCCAATATGATGTCTGTTTAGGTTGATGCTTGCAATATGACGTCGTTCATTATTTTGTTTCTTCAGGTTTTTGTCGTTTTCTAGATGTAGGCCTAAATATCTAGGCCCAGTAGGGCCAGGCCGGCCCAGCTCGGCCCGCTAANTTTCAATCTAATTCTAAATAATTTTCTTAAGATTTTTGTTTTAAATTTTTTTTAATCGACTATTCAACTTATATACTTTTAGCTTATTTAATTATTTAAAAAATTTTATCAATAGAAAAAAAATATACAACTAATATTTTTAATATACAAGTAATTATTTAAATTTCTAATATTTTTAACGAATTATACAACTAATAATCTTATTTTTTTTTAATTTTTTTTTAATTTGGGCCAAGAACGGGCCGGTAAGCAGGCCTACTCAGGCTCAATTTTTAAAATTCCAGGCCGGCCTGGCCCATTTTCCCTCCCAGGCCCAGTTTGGACCGGACCGAACGGCCCGTCCCACCCATTTTGCCACCTCTATTCTTGGGATCATTGTGGTTTTTTTATTTTATTTCGTTTTATGCCGATGTCGAATACACTATGTAGGGTGTTTGTCGTTTCTTCAGCTTTTGTCGTTTTATTGGGAATTGGCGTGTCCAAATGTGTCGTTTTCAATTATACTGGTGTTCTTTAGGTGATGTTGTTTACCAATAATTGTCGTTTTATGAAGTTGTTGTCGTTTGTTAATTCAACATATTGTTTTTCAATTTATTTCCCTATATTGTTTGAAAAGAATTAGACAATTTATTTTTTATTTTTTGTAGAGCTACCTATTAACTAATTACTCGAGTTTTACTGCTTCACAACACAAAAATCCAAATAATTAAATTTCTTTCATTTTTTTTTCTTTATCGTTCGAATTAATAAAATGATCGATATGTTTGAAGAAGATAAACATGCATCGTTCCATGAGATATTCTTTCGACTCTGCCAGGTATCAATAGTATAATAATCGGAATCTTTTTTTTTTTTTTTTTGGTTTTTGGTAAGGATAATTAATAATTGGAATCTAGTTATAAGACTCCGCATATAAAAACGTCTTTGCTACCTTGGAAAATAAATATACAAGCGCTAGCTACTTCGTACTTACCTACCAATCATTCATGGTGCTAGAGTAAGTCATACCAATTGGTCAATAATTAAATAAGCATATGACCGTGACATTCCAACTTGAAGGCACGTAAAACTAGATCCATTGGTATATATGTCCTCTCATCTCTTGATCCAAAAGAAAAAAGATGTCCTCTGACCTCGGGGTCTACGCGGCGCAAGGGTGGAGATAGTATATACAGGGACGGATGTAGTCTCGTTGACGAGGACGGATATAGTCTCGTTGACGAGATATATTTTGTTTATGTTTTGATCAATATAGTTATATTTTGGTCAACACAGATTGATTAAAATATGACATGTTAGCTAAAACATGAATGGGACTAATTCTTCGAAGGAACTAATTCTTCGAAGGACTAAATCCGTAGTCGTATATATATTTATACATGCAGAATTGTTATAACTAAAAGAGTGCTCGAGTCAGTATTTATTGGCCAGTCGTTATGTCGCTGATTTATTTCATTTTTAATATTTAAAGAAAAGGATAAAGAAAGACTTCATATAGAATATATAGATAATGAAATTCAATGAATTTTTCTCCAGTCTAGCTTCGTTATACACGATTATAGCTAAGATATATATATATATATATACTACGCATATTCCTTATTTAATTTGACTAGGA